>CM046041.1:63154002-63390345 GCA_025215565.1 Flaveria ramosissima
CTTCAATGGGTAGGTTTCTCAGTGAAATAGGCTCCCAGATGGACACAGTTGACAGTCCATCGCTATGAATCAAAAGGTATCCATCCACATCTACCTCTAACTTCACAATATTTCCCAGCTACAGAGGAGTCTTCTTCTTCTTTCTCTGCTCTCTCTTGGCAATGATTCTATCATATGCCATCTTCAGAATCTTAATGCACTTTAAGAAGAAGTGCATGTCTGCTTCTCCCAGCTTATTGGTTATCTCTCTGAAGTGCCTTGTGTATATGTAGTGGATATAGGATTCATCTAATAATCTCACCTCATATCCAATATACAATCTGATCTCAGCACCTTCTTTTCCTCCCCATCTTCTTTCAATCACCAACTCATATGTCTTTTCATCATAGTAGACATTTGAGATTGGTTTGGAGGAATGAGTTCCATCCACCATCTTTCTCTTCATATATTCTGTTGGTTTCACTTTAAGATCAGGAAAAACAACTTCTTTGGCTAGTTTTGTTCTTTTCTTCTCAAGGGGGTTGATAAAGGATCTATCTTTCCTCATGCAGATAGCCTTGAGAGATTTGAAGTTTTCTGTTCTTCTGAACATTCTTCGAATATCTTCGAACTCATAACCCCTGAACATAGCCTTGTGATTAATCAACTCTAGATTGGCTAGTTCCTTCAGATCATGGATTTCCAAGGAGGTCACAAGAGTAGAGTACTCTGTGAAGAATTGCACCAACCTTGAAATCCTTTTGACCATGAACATGTTCCAGTCACGATCATACTTCTAAGCAATAATCTTTTGATCAGTCTTGCCTTTGGGAGTAGAGACACCTCTGATCATCTCTACAGTGGTGAGCCCTTCTTGAAGTTTCAACTGTCAAGGCTCTGCAAACCACTTAGGATATCTGTGTAAAACATGTGCCATAGAGTCATGATCTCTATGGGTGAGTTGCATGTCTTGTGCTGATACTCTTGTCCTTGGCTTTTTACTGGTAATCTCTTCTTCCAGTTTCTTCAGCCTCTCTTTCTTTTCATTAATCAACCTAAGGATGGCAGTCCTTAGGGAATTATTCTTCATGTTGCCCAGTTTTCTCTTTGTGAATCCTTGATCAGATAGATAGTCCTTTATTTCCCTGTCAGTCATACTGTAGGGATCAGGATACAGTGGTTGAGGAGTGGAAGTTTATTTTGCCTTTGAGGATGATTTGACTACTAGAGCTTTGGGTGAAAGAGACTTCTCATACTTAGTCTCATAAGTAGGGTCCAACAATTTATTTAACTTTTCTTATTCTTCCTTCATTCCCTCATATGTCGACCCGAATACCTCATCAGGATCATAACCATGGTTGATCAAAAACATTGCTTTCACTATTAGATCATCAGTTTGGGCTTTCTCTACCATCTCCTGTACTGATGCTTCCTCCTTTATAGGGCTTTCATGAGCTATTGGTTCATTAACCACATAGCCACCCTCTATCTCTCCTTCTTCTAGATCAATGAATTCAGCCTTCTTTTTCGTTGGGCTGCAACTTTTTTATGCTCTTCTAAGAATTCAGCAATGGCTGCAAGGCTTCTGTGGTCATCTTTTTGCTTTTTTGATTGATTCTTCTTCTACCATTGGTCTTTTCCTCTTTGCCTCCTCATATAAGTATTTCCTCCTTCTAGTATAGGTTTGCATTCTTGGACCAGAAGAGGTTTCAGCCATTTCAGCCTCTTGTTGCACTTTTTGAACCTTTAACTTTTCAGTTTCTTCAGTAGCAACTGCTGGTTCATCTCTCTTTTGTTGTTATTCACATAATCTTCTAGTAAGCTCTTTTTGCTCATCAGTCAATGATACAACAGGCACTATTTGCATACTCAATTCCTTCTCAATTGGGACAGGAGATTGAGGAATGACTACAATGGGTTCTGCAACTGGCCTCTAATCAATAATGAAATCCCAAAAATCATCATCTATGATGAATTCTTCTGTAAATGAAGATGTCAAGGGCTTTAATCATATCACTAAATTCAGCCCCTTCAGAGTGAATTTCTTCTGGTTTACTTGTATAGATCACCATCTCCATGCTAGATTCATCATGTTTTGATTCCCTAGTTTCTGCTACTTTCTCAGCCTTAGTGAATCTCATCCTTTTAGCAAGAGAGGAGTTATCACCACACTCCCCTGATGAACTTTCAGCACTGTCATCTTTATCACTTTCCCTTTTTCTTTTCTATTCTCTTTTCTTTGCCTTATCATCTTTCTCCATTTCAGCTTCTCTTTTAATCATAACAAGCAGCTCTAACTCAGATACTCTCTTGTTTAGAGTTTCTATCTGTTTCTGCAAGTCTATGATAATATCAGATTATTCTTCAATCAACCCTTCTTGTTCTTCCATAGCTATAGTTTGGATTGCTAAAGTGTCAACATGACCACTTATTTCATCCCTTGATTGTTGGAGAGCAGCCTTTAAACTTTCTATCTCCTTTTCTTTCTCTTTCTTTTCAACCTCATACTTTTCTTTTAAATCTTTTAGCTCCTTCTCTTTTTCATCCAACTCCAGAAGTCTATCTTGGATAATACTAGATCTTCTATTTAACAATTTCTACATCTTCGCCACTTTATTCAGCAGCTCAGAAATAATTTCATCCTTCTCATCAGGCCTATTCACCTCTGATTCAACAACACTTTACGAAGGCACATCCTCAGAAGTAACTTGCCTAACAGGCATCTGTCTTTGATGATCCTCCTCATCAGATGATGATTTGGATTCCTCTGAAGAGCTGGTAGAGTCACCAAACTCAACAGGCTCAGTAGAAGCAGGTGATGATTGAACAGGAGATATGGGTGAATGATGGATTGGTGAAGCATGTGGTGAGTGTATGGGTGATATATGTGTAGAGATGATGGGTTTTGATTGTTGTGATGGGATTGGTAATCTTTGTGGTGATGGAATATGTGTGGGCATGAAAGGTGAGGCTATATCAGCTTCATGAATAGAAGGCTACATCACTTTCAACAGCTTGCTCATCAACAATTTGTTGATCATGAGCAGCTTGTTCTTCTTCTTGATTTGGCTCATCAACAGGAACCTCTTGTGCTTTTGCTTGTTCTTCTGGATTAATCTGCTGAAGCATCCAGGGTAACAAGGGAAAGAAGGTTCCACTATAAAATTTCCTAGGATCTCTCTTCTTGATGTACTTGTAAGACTTGGCATTATAATAAGGAATATCCAGCACAGGTCCTTCAGGTACAATATCAGAGAAAGCTTTATTAAGGAGACATTGCAAGAACCTTGGATACATCAGGAACATATGTCTTCTCCCTTCCTGAATATTTGATAACAGACCATTAAACACATAAGCTGACATGTTAAATGGCATGTTGGTGCACAAAGCACATATAGCAGATGAGGTTGTCACTTGAATGTCATTCCATCCTGTCTTCCTCTTTGACAGACAGTGTTGGTAAAGGTGAAATAGGAACCTCCATTGTAAGTCAACTAAACCTTTTACAATTTGCTTGCCTTCATATCCTCCCTCATATCCAATGTTGGCAAAGAAAGTAGTAATCTCATCATCTTCATGATCTAAGGGAGTGTTGGCATCATCACCAAACTGCAAACACTGTCTCACAGTTTGTTCATTGATGGCCAATGTGTGATCATCAGAGATTCTTCCAGACAGAGTCCTTACACCATCTATCTCTCTCTGCTTAGCAGTGCTCTAAAAAGACCTTATGAATCTCTCATAAATAACTGGCCTAACTGTAATTGCATGAGCAACTCTGGTAGTGGATATATATCTGATCATGTCTTTGAGACCTTCTGCCTCGGGTACATTAGGGTCAAGATAACCGCTGACATTATGGAGCTTGCTCCAAGTGAGATTTGCCATGTACCCTGCATTAGAGGCTTATGAATTAGATGATGTGATAACACTCATCAGATTGTAAAGCATACATCAAGTAAACTTTTTCAGTTTGACTTTTGGTGGTCAAAATTGACTATTTATAGGTACTGTTCCACAAGAATCATGCCTATACTTAATGTTATCATGAATAATCACTATTATTTTGTTTTTCATGTTTGGAGTGATCATATTTGTTGTTTTTAACCTCTTTCAACTCTTAGAATCAAGATTTGATTTCAGCATTTTCAATCTTTTGTTGTGCTCTATTCATATGATGAACAAGGTTGTAAAAATCACTTGTGGGTTGTTATCTTCTTAGTTAACATGTTCATTGCAGTCGAAAATGATCATCATTTCTTAATTCAAGTCTGATTTTAAGTTTCCTTTCTTGACCTAGGGTTCTAAGTTCATCATTGGTTCAAAAGTCCGACATTTTAGGATATAAAATTCAAATATTATCACCTTTTGTTTGATACTACAGTTGTAGTGAATCGAAACTGATGACTAATCAGAGGAAATGAATCGTAGAACACAGGTTTGATGATGGTGATGATGATTGATGAAGAACAGTGAATTTTGCTCGTCGCAATATAAAGTCTCTCAAATTTGAAAAGTATTAAATGACCATTTGAAATGGCTTTAAATAGTCAATTAATGTCTTTTGCAAATGTTACAAGTTTCAGAACAATGCGGTCAATTTTTTTAAATTCATTGTAGCAAATGCGGAAGAATTTAGTTCATCAGCATTTGTGTACTGTTACAAATGCGGAAGAGTAAAAACTTAAGAGCATTTGTTCACTGTAGCAAATGTGGTTGAACAAAGTTACTAAATATTTGTTTACTGTAACAAATGCGGTTGAATAAAATTAGTCAGCTTTTGTTCACTGTAACAAATGCGGCTGAACAAAGTTAGTCAGTATTTGTTCACTGTAACAAATGCGGTAGAGTAAAATTCCTTTATCAACATTTACTTCAACAAATGCGGCTGAACAATAAAGTTGTCTGCATTTCTTGACTTTCATCATCATGATAGAAGAGATTAAGCACTTTTTATTCATTTTGATACTCATAAAAAGTGGCCAACCATATTAATGAAATGCGGATGAGTAAAAAGAAATACGGAAATACAAAAGTTTACCACATAAACAAATGCGGTAGATCACTTTTGTCTGCATAGGTTTTTAACACTTCAAACTTTTTATGTGTACTTCTTTGACAAATGCGGTAGAGTTGTATTGTCCGCATTGGTTTCACTTTGTTTTAAATGACATAAACAGTTACCCGCATTGGTTATATGCATGGGTTACCTTCACCCGCATTAACCTATGCACCTACCCGCATTAAATTTTGAACTTGAATCAATACTTAATGTTTTTGTAGAGAAATTATTTCTGTTTTTCTAATTTTTCTTTCTTGTTATGAAGAATTGTCTTTGATTGACTTGTGTCTTATGAAGTTTTTCAATGTTGTTAGGGTTGTCAATTCTTGATTGGATTGACTTGTATCAAATGTGACACAAGTTTCCTATTGTTTGACTGATCTTGGACTCCTTATGCTTCCATGAATCTACATAAGCTGAGATACTATAGTATAACTTCTGCACCAACACAGTCAGTTTCTTTTTGATTTGTCTAAAAGTTTTAAGAAAGTAAATATTTATACAAACTGATCAAAATTTTAAATTACTCCCACTAAAGTTTATGTCCATAACTAGATAGAAACTTTAAAGATTTAAAACTTTTGAACATGAAATATTTTTTATGCTTTTGTTTTCTGATTTAATCATGAAGAGAAAGTATACCTTTTGTTGGGATCATATCAATATTTCATTACACAGGTGCACAACTTTTGTTAGTAAAATAGATATGTTTATGAAATTATTGATTGAAGGTATGTTTGTCCTCTTAAACTCATACCTGGTTAATATTTTAATGTATGTGATATATATCATGTTTTGGTTGATTTGATTATTCAACATGTACCTCACACACAAAAGTATGGTGTGATCAACCATCCTCATGTAATGCATGGTAGAACTTTTTCACAACTTACTTGACCAGGTCACTTAAGGTATGAGATCTTATTTTCACTGATCCTCATTGGGATTCTTTTACTTTGATCCTTTTCATGATTTGATCCACATTTTGGATTATTTTTCACTTCACTTTTGAAGATGATCCATGATAGGATTCTTTTTGTTCATTCACAAGGAATGTATTCTTTTTTTTAATCATCCAACTTGGATGTGTTCGTCATTGGGAATCTTTTGGATCATTACATCAGCACTATGTGCTTGTTTCTTCAGGTCTTTGCTCAGCAAAACAGAGAAGAAACTGATGTAGGTGAAAGAGATTCATAGAATATCATTACCTGGTGTGTTTAGGTTACTACACACACATATACTTGAATAAGCCAATACATACCTATACTCTGAGATGAGTGTTTCACAATTTAATAAGATTTTAATTCATCACAACATGTATGTTCTTTTCCAAGTTGAGCCTACCCACATATCAGGTAAGTAATGTGAGTCTTTCAAATTTTGAATTAAGTACAGTAAATGATATAACGACTGTAATTATATCATTTCCCTAGTATATATCATTTTCTTCATCAAAATTGACTTCTTTTTGTGATTTTCTAAAATTTTGAATTGTTTTTTATGTGTTTGATTTTATTCAAGATTAATCATGCCAATTGATTGAACTAGAAATTCAAACCTAGTAGGTTCAAATGCCTTGGTGAATAAATCAGCTAATTGATTTTCAGTGGGAACTTGAATCGATTTGATTAACCCTTTTTTAGCACAATCTTTCAAAAATTAATATCTAATTTCAATATGTTTTGTTTTTTGAGTGCTGAACTGGGTTATTTGTGATAAAAAACATCTGCTGTGTTGTCAATGTGAAATGGAGTGTGCAAGAAGTTAAAACCATAATCAAGCATCTGGTTTTGAATCCAGAGAACTTGAGAGCAACAAGCTGATGTTGCTATATACTCAGCTTTTGTTGTAGAGACAAACACATTTGTCTTGTTCTTGCACTGCCAGGAGACCAGTCTGGGACCAAGAAATTGACAACCGCCAGAAATGGACTTCCTATTAAAGTTGCAACCCCCGTAATCACTGTCAGTGTAAGCATAGAGATTGAAGTCTCCTTCCTTTGGATACCATAATCCAAGAGCAGGCTTGCACTTGAGATATCTGAATATCCTCTTAACAGCATTCATGTGATACTCCTTAGGATCTGCTTGATACCTAGCACACACACAAACACCAAACATAATGTCAGGCCTACTGGCTGTTAGATACATAAGTGAAACGATCATAGATCGATAGTGAGTCTGATCCACTGATTTGCCTTCTGGATCTGGACCTATATTAACTTTAGTATCAAGAGGTGTTTTGATAGACTGTCAGTCAGTAAGGTGGAATTTCTTCAACAATGTTTCCATGTATTTCGATTGATTAATGAAGATTCCATCTGCCTTCTGTTGGACTTGCACGCCTAGAAAGAATGCGAGTTACCCCATTGCACTTATTTGGAATTTTCAATTCATAAGGTTTTCAAAATCTTTACATAGTTGCTTGTTTGTTGAGCCAAAAATGATATCATCCACATAGATCTGGACTAGCAACATGTCTCTTCCTATTCTCTTTTTGAAGAGAGTCTGGTCAATCTTTCCTCTTTCATATCCATTTTCAAGAAGGAAAGACGATAGAGTCTCGTACCACTTTCTTGGAGCTTGGTAAAGACCATACAAGGCATTGTCAAGCTTGCACACCCTGTGAGGAAAATCAGGATCTTTAAAGCCTGGTGGTTGACTCACATAAACTTCTTCAACAATTTTTCCATACAAAAAAGCACACTTCACATCCATTTGATAAATAGTAAGCTTCATGGATGCAGAATATGCAAGAAAGATTCTTATTGCTTCTAATCTGGCAACACTTCATCATAATCAATTCCTTCTTCCTGTGTATACCCCTGTGTCACTATTCTAGCTTTGTTTCTGATGGCAATCCCTCTATCATCAGTTTTGTTTCTGTACAGCCATCTGGTACCGATAGGATATTGTCCTTCGGGAAGATCTACCAGTTGCCATACTTCTTGCTTCTTGAACTGTAGCAATTCTTCCTGCATTGCTTCAATCAAACTATTGTCTTGAAGAGCCTCTTTGATATTCTTGGGTACTGTTTGACACTGAAAGCATAAGAACAAACAGATGTTTGCAATACTTGACTTGCTTCTTGTCACCCGTTCATTAAGTTCACCAATAATGCTTTCTACTAGATGATTCTTGTGTATTCTGGTGGTTGGAATTAAGTCACCAGCAATGGTACATCAATATTAGAGGAATTCAGATCATCTTGTTGAGGGACCTTTATCTTGTACTGTTTGGGAGTTATGAAGATAATCAAAATCTATTTTAATGACCGCTTCAGCATTCGTAGCACTTTGATTACTTCCATCATTTGAGGTTCTTTCTATTTCAACTGGAGGTGTAGCTTGATTTTGATTTCTAACTTCAGTTGATGGGTCTTCTGAAGGTGATGGTAACAAGCTGGGACCAGCTTCAGTTGAAACACTTTGATTTTGAGATTATTGTCATACATTATCAGCTTGTAGTGGAACATCTTCATTCAGTTGCTCAGTAGAGGTAGGAGTAATCATTGGAAAATCATCTCTTCTTTCTACACCTGAAGAAGGTTCAGCTGAATGTAGGTTTCCTGCATTAGACAAGTGAAATTGATCAAAAGATTTTGTAAATAAGTCAATATCAAACAACCAGTCGAGACCATTTGTAGATTTGGGAAATGAATGTTCCTTGAATTAAACATTTGTTGATTCATCAATAATGTTTAATCTTGGATTAGACACTCTGTAAGCCTTTGAAACAAAAGAATAACCTATAAAGAATCCTTTATCAGACTTAGATGAAAACTTTCCCAAATAGTCTCAGGTGTTTAATATTAAGACATGACTACCAAATGACTTGAAAAATTCAATAAATGGTTTTCTGTGAAAAAGAAGTTCATATGGAGTCTTGTTGCTTTCTTTTACAATCAGAGTTCTATTTTGCACAAAGCATGATGTGTAACTGCTTCTACTAAAAGGTTATTGGCAGTTTAGCATCGGCTAGCATTGTTCTTGCTTCTTCAATCAGTGTTCTATTCCTCCTTTCAGCTACCCCATTTTGTTGAGGAGTTCTAGTTGCACTGAATTGACGAGCAATGCCTTTGGTTGTACAAAATGAACTCATATCTTCATTCTTAAATTCTGTCCCATTATCACTTCTGATTGTTTTGACCTTATGATCAAGTTGGTTTTCAATTTTTGTAAAAAAATCTTTTATTATTTAGGATGCTTCGTTTTTATGAAGTAAAAAAGAAGACCCATGTAAATCTTGAAAAGTCATCAATGATCACCAAACAATACTGTTTTTTCCAATACTCATTATGAGAATCGGTCCAAAAAGATCCATATGATGTAGCTTCAATGGAGAATTGTTTGTGTTAACCAGCTTTGGCTTGTGGGAAGACTTATGTTGTTTCCCTTTGAGACATGCAGAACAGTGATCAATAAAGTGAAATTATTTTTGGGGTAAACCGATGACATGGTTTCCCTTGACCAGTCTGTTCATGTGTTTTGAAATTTTTGTGTCGGAAACGTCTGTGCCAAAGCTGTGACTCATCAAAAGATGTTTTTGATAGAAGACATGTTTCTTCTTTTGGAGTCGCAGAATTGAGGTTTAAGACATATGTGTTATTCTTCCTCGGGGTCTTCAAGACAACCCATTCTTCAGAAATTTGAAATCCTGGTTTCAAAATGTAGCAATAAGTGTCAGTGATGTGAGTT
Source organism: Flaveria ramosissima (assembly GCA_025215565.1). Classification (NCBI taxonomy): domain Eukaryota; kingdom Viridiplantae; phylum Streptophyta; class Magnoliopsida; order Asterales; family Asteraceae; genus Flaveria; species Flaveria ramosissima. The sequence continues at coordinate 63,163,743 of CM046041.1, forward strand.
GATTATTATATGTCATAGATCTGAGACACGCTGAGAAGATTGAAATTCAGTTGTTCACATTAGTTCACTCTATCAAAGCTTAGAATCCCATTCATCACAGACTAAACAGTATTTGTTGAAATAGCAGTTTTTGGTGGAATGATTGTTCATGTCACCGATACACCAGTATTGATTGAAATGGCACTTATATGTACTGTGAAGAAATAATCGGATGCAATATGGTTGGTCATATCACAGACTAAACAGTATTTGTTGAAATAGCAGTTTTTGGTGGAATGATTGTTCATGTCACCGATACACCAGTATTGATTGAAATGGCACTTATATGTACTGTGATTAGACATTTCACACACATCACAATACATGTGTTTGTCTCTTGATGCTGATTTTGATGTTAACAACTCAGTAGTTTTACCTGTTTTTGCCTGAGTCTTAACCTTTGATTTTGATGAGGAAGCAGAATCAGCCTTTATTGTAGTTTGTTTCACAACACTACTAGGTTACAAATGTCAAAACCAACCCCTTGCTTTGGTTTTGAAGATTGAGGGTCTGACTTGATTTTTGTTTTAGAAACCATTGAAATGTTGTTTTTCTTTGGCAGTGAAACTTGTCTGATTTGATTGGATTTTTTGGAGATTTGATCTCACTATCTGATCTGCTTTCACCAATGGGTTTTACTGAATCCTTGGTTTTCAACTTATATGTCACACCCCGGGCCCAGGTAGGGTGGGACGTCACAGACTAGCAACAACATATGGCAGCGGAAACAAACCATTATAAAAGCTCAAAGGAGAGAATATCACATGGCATTAAAGTTTTAGAAAAAGGTAACAGGGCTAGATACAAATCAAGCCCCAATTAAGTTTTACAATCATCCATAAAAATGAAATTGTACTTGTTCAACACAAAATATAAATTGTTCAATTGTTTCATCAAGGAAATAAGCCAATGCCATGTCACGGGGATAAGTCTAGGTCTTCACAACTGCTAGGATCTCTTCAAATATTACCTGAAACATGCTCAAAAGAAAATTGTGTCAACTAAAAAGTTGGTGAATTCAAGTGCTTAAAGTTTAAAAACAAAAGGACTTAATAAATCCTTCTTTGATTAAAAGAAAATAATCATTGCTTATCATCGTCGGAAAAATAAAATCATAATCAACCCTGCACTCAGTCCCGGTTAGCCTCTTCTAAAGTTGTGTTTTACCGGATATTCCCGAAGGAAGAAACTGAGCCCCATACCAGTGAACCCTACCTGCCCGGATGGTTCACCATAGAATCTTAACAAAACTTGTTACATGCCACAACGATCCCTCAGGATCTCAGTGTGGTAACCTTCCTGGAACGGAAGCCACTGTGTGTGGGGGATTCCCCAAATAGATCTATCCATATAAATCAAGCGGTTCACGAAAGAATTAATGATCATGATATACGAATCAGCAGGTAACCACAAATCCCACATAGAATCATCAAATAAAGCACAATCATAGTTCATAAAAAGTAGAGCATGTTTCATCCCAAAACATTAGTAAAAAAGGGGATCACTAGAACTCACCTTAGGTTTCCAAATCAAAGTTTCTTGATGTGCCGGGAAGTGTCACAAGTCTAGCACCCTAACAAGTACATATTAAGCAATAAGCTACTTCCCTAAACTCATTCAAAGTGCAACAATGGTGTCAAGAGTTTAGCTATAGGGTACGGCTTTGGTTTAGTGAAGGTTTGTATAAAAAGTTTCCTTTTATGGCATGTCAAGGCGTCTTCATGAAAATTGGGGATTTTCACTTCATTAGATTAGGTATATTAAGAGATTTTATTGTTCAAGTGTTTATTAGCTTCCTGGAAGTCGGTTATAAGGTTTGGAAAAATTTTACAGTTTAGTCCCTCAAGTTTCAAAATTGACAATTTCTACCCTTAAGTTTAGTTTCTTGTCTTTTATGTCATTTAAGTCCAAAATCAGATTATTAGAGTCATATTATGATTATTATGGAGTAAGTAATTCAAAACTTTGGTCTACGGGTTCGATTTTGAAAACTGCGCGTTTAACGCTCCCGGTTGCGGTAAAAGCCGGATAATTTTAATAGTAATTTGGAGTTTTCAAATATTTAAATTTTGGACCAGTAGGTATTTTCTAAGAGATTCCTTTATAAATTTTTAAGTCCTTAAATTGTGTAAATTGGCCTTTTATAGTTAAAAATCTTGTTTTTACGTTTGACCCATTAATACGCGGTTTTGACCGGGTTTGACCATTTAAAGCTCATTTGACCAAATTTTTAAATCTTTTAGGTCCTTTATCCCTTATCTTACTGAAATCATATGATTTTTATAAATCTTAGTTTTGAACTCTATTTTTATAGATTTTTCTCAAAAACTATGCTCGGTTTGCACCCGTTTTTAGTTAAAATGTCATTTATTTGAGTCTTTAACCACTTAAATTATCCATTGACTACTTTATTTATCATTTTTGATCCTGGAATACTTTTTAAGAATGTTAAATTCATATTCTTACTATTTTTAAGTCATTTTACCATGTTTTCGGGTCCCGAAAGTGACTAAAAGAGGGTAAATCACAACATGTCCTTTATTCCAGAGATTAAACATTGCTAACACTTCTAATATTAATTAAAACCTACTGTAATTTCAGTCCCAACATGTTGCCTAGATGATCTATACATCCATATGCTTCAAATATGTAGAAAATGTCATAACCGACAATTACACTTGTGTAAACCATCTTAACTTGAGTTTAAATGTTACCAACACTTCGTTTAAATTCATAAACAGATTATTAAGGTGTCATTAAGTCGTTCATGAGTAGGTTATGGGTCTTGGTTAAAAGGATTTTTCAAACAAATGCTCAAAAGGGTGTTGTTACATGTAGAAAGGAGGGTTTCAAGGTGAAATCCATGTATCAACCGTGGATTTGAGTATGTAGCCACTTGGAACTTTTAAAAACAGATTCTTGGGAGTCCATTAAGTCATAAAAATTCAGGTCACAAGTTTGGTTTACAAGAGTTGAAGCTTTCACAAGTTGGATGATATCAAAACACTCAAAATGAGGGTTTTCATGGTGGAAATCGGTTTCCACCTCAAGAATGACTAACATAACATGAAGTTTACCTTCAAGAACGTTGGAAACTCCTTAAGAACGAGGTGATGGTGAGATGTTTCTGCTACAACAAGGAAATACACGGTTCTTAGATGATAAATGAAGAAAACAAGAGAAATGTCACAAAACCGACAACTTGAGCTTACACTCGATGTAACTCACGGTTTAGAGGGTGTTGATGGCCGTGAATGGCTTGAAACTCCTTGGACTTGAATGGAGAAACTCGAACCAAGGGTGGAAAGGTGGAACAAGTACGGTTGTGTGACCAAATCTCGCGAACAAGGCCACTTCTTTGCGGTTTTGCTCCAGGCCGATTGGAACTTGATGTGTTCTTCGGATTTTCTTGCATAAGTACTAGAGAGAATTGTTTGAGAGTGTTGTGAGATGTGTGTGTGTGTTTTGGTCCAGCTGATTCGAATTAAGGGAGAGAGGGAGAGAGAGGGAGAGAGATGCATGAATTATGAGTGGGTGAGAGGGGTGGTGTGAAGAGGAGAGGAGAGTGGTGAGGGAGGAGGCGGCCGCTCTTGGAGTGTAGTGGGGAAGAGTTTTGATTTAATTTTAATTGTAAACTAATATTGTGTAGTGTAATTTGTAGTATTGGGTATTATGTATTATTTAGTGGAAGGTGATTTGAGGTGTCTAATGCATACCCATGCATGCATGACCGAAATTATGCAAGTGTGAGTGTGTATGCTCACATTTTAATTGCCTTCTCTTGAGTTTAATTTTGTAAGGGTGACTAGTTGACATTCCCGGAACACTAATTTTTAAAAAGGTAGAAACCTAAATTGGTTAAAAATCAAAAATAAAAATCACATGAAATCATAATTTACATCAAATAGTAAGAATTGTTTCCAATTTCATAGTAGGGTTGTATAGTTTCAATTATTAGCACTCATAACATGGATAATGATGCAAGTAATCTAGGGTTAGGGTAACAACCTGGAGGTCGGTTGTCACATTCTCCCACCGTTTAGGAAATTTCGTCCCGAAATTTTAACTCTGATTAGAGACTGAACGGGTGGGTTTGAAGAGGTGTGGATAGTTCTTCCTCATTTCATCTTCACGCTCCCAAGCAAATTCAGGTCCTCGCTTGGAGTTCCATCTAACTTTAACCTTGGGTATGCGGCTCCGCCGGAGTTGTTTGACCAAACGATCCGTGATCTCCATAGGTTCTTCCACAAAGTTCAGTTTGTCGCTTATCCTTGCTTCTTTTAATGGTAGTTCCAGGGTTTTGTCTACCATGCTCTTCTTCAAGTTTGACACATGAAAGGTGTCGTGTATGTGACTCAACCCCGGGGGTAGTTTCAACTTATATGCCACTGGACCAATTCTTGCCATTATCTCGAATGGTCCAATGTATCTTGGGCTTAGTTTTCCTCTTTTTCCGAACCTCACAATTCCTTTCCATGGTGCTACTTTTAGCATCACTCTGTCGCCCACTTGGAACTCTAAAGGTTTCCGCCTCCTGTCGGCGTACTTCTTCTGTCGGTCTCTAGCTGCTCTCAGTCGTTCCTTTATCTTATAGATCTTATCTGTGGTTTCCAACACTATGTCGGGTCCCATCATTGGCTGTCACCAATCTCATTCCAACTCAAGGGTGATCGGCATTTCCTGCCATAAAGGGCCTCGTACGGAGCGGCTTTGATACTCGCGTGGTAACTATTGTTATAGGCGAATTCCACCAAAGGAAGATGGTTATCCCAGTTTCCGCGAAAGTCCATCACGCAAGCTCTCAACATGTCTTCCATCGTTTGAATAGTTCTTTCGCTCTGTCCATCGGTCTGAGGGTGGTAAGCCGTGCTAAGATCTAAACGGGTTCCTAAAGCTTGCTGGAATGATTTCCAGAAACGAGAGGTGAAACGGCTATCACGGTCTGAGATGATCGACAGAGGCACTCCATGCCTTGTTACAATTTCGTCGACATAAAGTTGGGCCAGTTTCGTCATATCGTAGTCTTCTCTAATCGGCAAGAAGTGAGCTGATTTCGTTAGCCTATCCACTATTACCCAAATAGCATCGTGGCCTTTAAACGTTCTAGGCAACTTGGTAACAAAATCCATCGTAACATTATCCCATTTCCATTCTAGAATTTCAGGTTGCTGTAACGTTCCCGATGGTTTTTGGTTCTCAGCTTTTACCATGGCACAAGTTAAACATTTCCCCACATAAACAGCGATTGATCTTTTGATTCCCCGCCACCAGAAAAGTGTCTTTAAATCCTGGTACATCTTATCACTTCCAGGGTGAATTGAATACCTAGACTTGTGTGCTTCATCGAGGATTACTTCTCGAATTCCTCCGTGTTTTGGCACCCAAGTCCTTCCACCATATCTATATGTACCATCGTCCCCTATCTCCAACTGCTTTTCCATTCCAGTCAATCCTTCTTCTTTCCATTTTTCTTCCTTTAATGTCTCGCCTTGAGCTTCCTTCAATTTTGCTATAAGGTTGGTATACACACTCATCCTTAAGGCTCGTACTCAAAGAGGTTTCTCTCTTTCCTTTCGACTTAACGCATCCGCCACAACATTGGCCTTACCAGGATGGTAGCGGATCTCACACTCGTAATCGTTCAATAGCTCAACCCATCTTCTCTGACGCATGTTGAGCATCTTTTGGTCAAGGATATGCTGCAAGCTTCTATGGTCAGTGTAGATAATGCACTTTGTGCCATAAAGGTAATGCCTCCACATCTTAAGGGCAAACACTACGGCACCCAACTCCAGATCGTGCGTCGTGTAGTTCTTCTCATGATCATTCAACAGTCTCGATGCGTAAGCAATCACCTTGTTGCGTTGCATCAATACACATCCTAGCCCTTGACGCGAAGCGTCACAATAGACCACGAAGTCTTCTACTCCTTCTGGAAGAGCAAGGATAGGTGCACTGCATAATTGCTCTTTAAGCGTTTCAAACGCCTCATTCTGCTCTTGCTCCCACACAAAGGTTGTGTTTTTCTTGGTTAGTGCGGTCAAAGGTTGCACTATACGCGAGAAGTCCTTTATAAATCTTCGGTAATAGCCAGCCAGTCCTAAGAATTGCCTTATCTCCGTAGGAGTTTCAGGAATCTTCCAATTCTTTATGGCCTCAATCTTGGAAGGGTCAACTTGAATCCCATCCTTATTTACCACATGACCTAAGAATTGGATCTGGCGCATCCAGAATTCACATTTCGAGAACTTGGCATATAGTTGCTCATTCTTGAGCAATTCAAGGATTAGCCTGAGATGCTTCTCGTGCTCGTCTTTAGTTTGAGAATAGATCAGTATGTCGTCGATAAACACGATCACAAACTTGTCGAGGTAAGGGCGGCAAACGCGATTCATGAGGTCCATGAATGCTGCTGGAGCATTAGTCAGTCCAAAGGGCATGACCAAATACTCATAGTGTCCATACCTAGTTCGGAAGGCGATTTTGGGTATATCTTCTTCTCTTATCTTCAGCTGGTGGTATCCTGACCTCAAGTCTATTTTGGAGAAATAACTTGCTCCTTGCAGTTGATCAAATAAGTCGTCTATTCTCGGGAGAGGGTAACGGTTCTTTATAGTCAGCTTATTCAATTCCCTGTAATCAATACACATTCGCAGGGTTTCGTCCTTCTTTTTCACGAATAGTACCGGGGCACCCCATGGAGAGACACTCGGACGTATAAATCCCTTGTCCAGTAGTTCTTGAATTTGTACCATTAGCTCCTTCATCTCAGGTGGGGCGAGCCGGTACGGTGCCTTGGCTACTGGTGCAGCACCAGGCAACAAGTCTATTTGGAATTCCACTTGTCGATTCGGAGGAAGTCCTGGTAGTTCTTCCGGAAACACCTCTGGGTATTCCGAAACCACGGGAATCTCTTCGATCTTCTTCTCCTTTTGGGTTCTCATCACATATACTATATAAGCTGGACATCCCTTCTTCAAGCTCTTGGTAGCTTTCAAGTGAGATATCATAGGGTATAGAGTGTTACTCCTTTCACCTTCTACCACTAACACTTCTTCGACGCTCAATGGTATCTTGAGCAGTCGCTCATCACATACGATTTCAACTTTATGCTTCGCTAACCAGTCCATACCCACGACCACATCAAATCCTCCTAACTTAATGGGCATCAAGTCAATCTTAAACATATCCCTTTTAGATTCAGGGGGCAATCCCTAATGATTTCGTTAGCTTCTAAAATATTACCGTCAGCTAATTCTACGGTAAATGTATGAGTCAAGGTACACGCGTCTAAGTCAATCAATTGCCTAAAAGTACTAGAGATAAAACTAGCAGTCGCTCCAGTATCAAACACTACAGTAGCAGTAGCGGGATGATTGTTTACAAGGAACGTACCGTTGACAACGTCGGGTTCCTACGAGCTCCTGCTGGGTCCATAACGAAAGCTCTTCCCTTAGGCTTATTGTGCTTGGCATCCTTGTCTCTACCCAGCTTAGGACACTTGTTCCTCATATGCCCTGGGTCTCCACACTCGTAGCATTGTTTCCCCGGTACATAAGTACAGTCTTTAATTAGATGGCCTGTTCTCTTGCACCTAAAACAGGGCATCGGGTTACATTCTCCTTGATGATGTAACTTGCACTTGCTGCAGAGTGGGCTTGTCCCCGTATACAATCTCCGGTTTTTGCTTCCTTGATCATCACGTCTCACTCCTTCAGAACTCCTTCTACTTGACCCACTGCTACTTCCAATCGCTCTTTTTGCTTCAAACCACTTCCTCTTGTCTCCAACAAACTTCTTCTTCTCATCAGCCCTTCCTTGATCGGTCCATCCAGCCCTAATTAGATCGTCAGTCAAACTGCTGGTAAGGTCGACAACAGCTTGCAGGGTCACAGGCTGAGAGGCACGAACCATACCCCTAACTCTTGGGTGTAGTCCCCAGATGAACCGTGCTACACCTTTGGCTTCTGGTGTCACCAAATGTGGCACAAGTCGGGACAGGGCTAAGAAACGATTGATGTATTCGGTGTAGTTGGGTCCCTTCATCTCCAAGCTTAAAAATTCTGTATCCAGCTTCTCGAGTTGATTGATGGGGCAATATTTGTTGGTCATTAGCTCTCGGAATTTAGTCCAACCCATTCGATTAGCCACGTTTCTTCCACGGCTCTGAGTAATGGACTTCCACCATTCAAGAGCTGATCCCTTGAGAGATTGTGATGCAAATCTCACCATATGCTCCATCTTGCACTCGCTGATGTCTAAGACGGCTTCCATTTCGTCGATCCACCTGTAAGTCTCTATAGCACCCTCGGTGCCATAGAAGTCCTTGGGCTTGCAGGCCATAAAGGTCTTGTAAGAGCACCCATTCCTTAACTCCTCAGCTTCATCGTCGTGGCTCTCATCGTTTACCGGTCGTTCATTACCAGTAGTGTTATCCCGGTATGCATTTATCTGTGCAATGATGGTCGGAATGGCGTTGGCCAGTTGCTGAACTACGAGGTTAGCAGTCCTTTCATCACTCTCTTGATTAGTATTCTCCTCGTGGGGAGTCATTGGTGGAGTAGGTTGGGTTCCAATAGGCCTTGCTTCCTCATGGCAGCCCCTGGTGGCTCCACGTCAACCAAAACGTGTTCCTCTGCTAGTCGGCATTCTGATAGTATCACAAATAGATTCGTTTAGCATCTCATAAATTTTGTTTCGGATAGCCTAGGCATCATTATCCTATCACACCATGCCTCGGAAGAGGGATCATGGCATGCACATATGTATTTACAACCCACTAAAGAACCTTAAAAGTCCAATTCAAAACATGATATAATAGTTGGGCAACAATTTAGAAAAGGCACAGACAATTTCAAAGCACAACAAAACATATAGCAATTCAATACAGACAGTTTAATAATTTTAGCATCTCAAAAGCAGTTAACAATAGTATCATCCAAACAAATAGAATCAGAGTCATGCTCTTACAATTTGGAAGGTGCCATCACCCCCATTATGATAAAATAATAGTCTCGAATAAGAATTCAAATAGTTTCCTTCTACTGTCCACAGACAGATAAATCCCACTGAGTACTCCGGTTCTCACATCCACTTCCTCTTTAGCCATCCAAACCACCCTTTACTCTTCTTCCTCTGCTCCTGCTCCAAACGCTTCACTCCCTGTGTAGCCATCATCGCCTGGAACTGAGCCGACTGAGAAGTTCGAGTGGCGTGCTGAACAGTCAGCTCATGCCGGCGAACAGTCCTCAAAATCTCATCTAATGTCGCATCGGAGGGTCCTACATCACTTGCCCGGCGACTCGACTGGGAGAGTTCTATCACCAAGCCAGTACAGTAGGGCCGTCATACATACTATGTCTCGGCGGCATCAGGCGTTCGTCGCGAGGGTCAAACAGTGGGTGTTACCGATGTCGAATCCTAACAGGCGGGGGAGGAGGAGGAGGCATCCTAAGGATACGGAGGATCCTGGCCTAACGCTTTTGCGAGGTCGGGTTACAGTACGGCACCCCTATTCCCAATAGGTGGGATGGGTGAGAGGGTCGGAGCAGCTACTTGAGGAGAGTGGGATCGCGTCGGCTTCGGGAAGGTGATGTGGAGGAAGAGTCCTCGGAAGCCTCATTGTCTTCGGACGTGACGGATATCCACCCTGGATGTCCGCATCTCCGGAGGTACGCCTCATACTCCGTCTGGGGTTTCTCTCTCCTAGGTGTCCGGTAGGAGCGGTCTCAGCGTCGGGGTGAGCAGGCGCATTTCCTTATCAGCCATTGATGTTATCCTGTAAGAAATACATCATGAGTAATTTGTTTCTCATAGCTCATGATTACATAATAGTACTAATAATAGTAGTGATGGCAATAGTATCTATTATTCCAACATATAGCTGTCTGTTTTGCCCAGATCAATAGTTTCTTCAAGTAGTATCTGATAACATAGTTCATCATAAAAATCATTTAAATCCCCTTTTAAAATTAGTTTCAAATCATCAATATAAACCAGAAAAAGTCCAACCATAACCTAAAGATCAGTGATGGAAATTACGCGTCCGGTAAATTCATGATTACGTTGATCAAGTGTAATCATCAATTTACCCAACCCGATCATTCCAACACTTCCCACAAGGATAGTCCTAGGGTATCAGGGTTGTAGCCTAGGGTCTACTATGGCTCCCGACTTCTCTACAACCTTTGGCTCTGATACCAATCTATCACACCCCGGGCCCAGGTAGGGTGGGACGTCACAGACTAGCAACAACATATGGCAGCGGAAACAAACCATTATAAGAGCTCAAAGGAGAGAATATCACATGGCATTAAAGTTTAGAAAAAGGTAACATGGCTAGATACACATCAAGCCCCATTAAGTTTTACAATCATCCATAAAATGAAATTGTACTTGTTCAACACAAAATATAAATTGTTCAATTGTTTCATCAAGGAAATAAGCCAATGCCATGTCACGGGGATAAGTCTAGGTCTTCACAACTGCTAGGATCTCTTCAAATATTACCTGAAACATGCTCAAAGGAAAATTGTGTCAACTAAAAAGTTGGTGAATTCAAGTGCTTAAAGTTTAAAAAAAAAGGACTTAATAAATCCTTCTTTGATTAAAAGAAAATAATCATTGCTTATCATCGTGGGAAAAATAAAATCATAATCAACCCTGCACTCAGTCCTGGTTAGCCTCTTCTAAAGTTGTGTTTTACCGGATATTCCCGAAGGAAAAACTGAGCCCCATACCAGTGAACCCTACCTGCCCGGATGGTTTCACCATAGAATCTTAACAAAACTTGTTACATGCCACAACGATCCCTCAGGATCTCAGTGGGGTAACCTTCCTGGAACGGAAGCCACTGTGTGTGGGGGATTCCCCAAATAGATCTATTCATATAAATCAAGCGGTTCACGAAAGAATTAATGATCATGATATAAGAATCAGCAAGTAACCACAAATCCCACATAGAATCATCAAATAAAGCACAATCATAGTTCATAAAAAGTAGAGCATGTTTCATCCCAAAACATTAGTAAAAAGGGGGATCACTATGTCACACCCCGAAAATCACAGCGGAAGATCATGTGACGTGGTGGTAACGGAAGTTGGAGTTGACCCAACTTTCATGGTCAAACGTATACTAAAATGTTATTAGTTATTGAAACCATAAGTCAACATCATACAAGTACTTGGTTATTCTACATTAAAACATTTTCAGTAGTAACGAATACGACTTTTATTAAACAAACATGGTTTTATTTAAAAACATTTAAAAAGTTAACGTTTGACCCTTCCAAAGACAAAGTTCCGGGAATCCATATTGAGCTTACCTATAACCCTGAAAAGCACGAAGGGTAATAAAGTCAACATAAAGTTGGTGAGCTTTCGGGGTTTTGTAATCTTGCAACCATACATCTCTTTTAAAAATCATATGATGAAACAAGGCATAATATAATCCACATAGACTAGCTAGGTACTATGTTATTTAGGTCATAAGCCCATAATCAAACCAAGAAACACGTCGTTGCCCCACAACTATCCAGACATATAAATTCTCTCGCCACAACCTGACCAGTGCGACTGGTCGCGAGAGCGGGCCATTCTAATCCGATAGATCTACCAATATATTCTGTGGCCTCACCCCTAAGGTTAATGATTATAGAGGGATTTAGAACTCAGTAGTATATAGATCCATACTACTGATTCAAACTTATACCCTCATATTATATATTATCCCGTTTAACTCATCATATACTTTAAAGAATCATTTCATGCTTTTCCCCAACATTTAAAATACATTTAAAAATGGGGCCGAAGGACTCACCTTGAGTGTGCTCTTCGAAATTAACCATGAGCAATGCTTTTTCAATAATAACCCTAATCATAATATTATGATTAATATGCGATAATTCATGCTTAAGAATGCACTTCACCCATTCTATTTGATTGTTTAAAATGGTATGTTTTATTTTAAACACAAATGTATATTTTTGTAAATGGAAATAATTCTTTTCTTTATTAAAGTTACATGTCTTGTGTCCTTTATTATGAGTCTTGAACTATAAACCACCAATTTCCTTATTCTTATCTTATATATATTAATCTTTATTAGAATTTTATTAATAACTTGTCAGTAACAAACTTTGAGTCAAAAGTCCTATATACCATCATCTTGGGTGTCTAAAACCTTCTTAAACAGAGAGTCAATCATCTCCACTTTGGGTCATTATTCCTGAAAATGATTATCTGATCGGGCTTTCTTTTACCTGAGTTCATGTAGAATTCAAGAAGTAGTTTCCTCATTATATCTTTTTATAAAATAATTCTTTTTTATATTATTTGATTATTAATACATCTATTATCTTCTTCTTACATAGCTTACTAATTAGTCGTTTAAAGTATATACGTATATTTTCTTTTATTTGTCGTAGTTTGTCCGAGGCACGTTTCATTCTTAATCTGGTATAATTTCGATGTTTCAACCGTCGTCTTAATCGGGTTTGTTAGTCGTGGTGCCTCCTTGGTCATTTGTTTGATCTTAACCATAAATCTTAGTCTCAAGGTCCTTTTGTCGATTTTTACCTAAGCGAGTCCTTTAATTGTGTTTAAAATTCTATTTACTTTAATCTAGTCATTTGTAACTATTTTTCTTATAAAAGTCACCCAAAGTCTTTAACCTACTTATTATTATCATGTTAGTAATAGTCTTGTTAATCCAATGGACTTCCTAATGTTCCTATCAAGACCATTCTTCATCATTCTTCCCATCCACATGGCCTTACCTACTTACATACATAATATATACATACATACATATTTCTACCATCTAGATCCTTAATGTAACATGTTCTTATCCACTAAACATCCATAAACAACCTATTTTCAGATTCATCAAACCCATACATAAGACATTTTGCATACAAAAATCATTAAAACAACCATTTCATACAATACCTAAATGGGTGAACTAGGGTTTATCAAGATCCTTATCTTGATCATCCATACATGAACATATATACATTGTCTACTAATATACCTTTGGTGACACTAGATGGAAACCCTTATCGCAATGCAAGCTTGATTCTTGATTCCTCGATGAAACTTCAGGTTCTAACTAAGTTCCAACTAAGGTGCCTTATGGTGAATGCAAGTGAATGTTAGCCGAAGGTGAAGGAAGAAGAGGGGGGGGGGTTTCACGGTGGTGTCGGATGAGGATGACGGGGTGATGGTGTCGGGTGAGGGTGGTGGTAGTGGTGGCGGTGTCGGGTGAAGGTGATGGTAGTGATGGCGGTTTTCGGGTGACAGTGGTGGTGGCGATGTCTCGTGGTGAGCGACGGTGGTGGTGATGTCGGGTGAGGGCGACGGTGGTGGTGATGTCGGGTGAGGGCGACGGTGGTGGTGAGGGTATCGGATGAAGGCGGCGGTGGTGATGGTGTCGCGGCGGAGGAGTGATGTCGGGTGTGGGGGTGGTGGTCGCGACGGTCGGTGGCGGGTGTGAGGGTGGTGATCGCGGCGGGAGGTGGTGTCGGGTGTGGGTGACGGTCGCGGTGGGAGGTGATGTCGGGTGTGAGGGTGGTGGTCGCGGCGGTAGGGGTGATGGTGGTGACGGGCGGCAGGTGGCCGGCGGAAGGCGGCCGGCGGAGAGAGGGGGGGAGAAAGGAGGCGGCCGATGAGAGTGGGGGGGTGGTGGTGTGTGTGTGAAAGTGGAAGTGGAAGTGGGAGAGGTGGAGAATGAAGAGTTGTGTGTGTTTTTTAAGAAGGATTTTGTGGGGATATGGATGACTTAGTTGTCATCCATGCATGTCTCCCAAATCCAATATTATTATTATTATTATTATTATATTATTATTATTATTATTATTATTATTATTATTATTATTATTATTATTATTATTATTATTATTATTATTGTTATTATTATTATTATTATTATTGTTATTATTATAGTAATTATTCAAGAAATTGTTAAACGTTTACACGGTTTGCTAAACGTTAATGCATGGTTTTGTTTAATTAGATTTGAATGTTAAATAATCATAATTTAATTATTGCGGATGGTTTCGAGAGTTGACCTGATTTGACCGGGTGTCACAGTCTCCCCTCGTTTAAGAAATTTCGTCCCGAAATTTACGTTGTTGATCCTGAGTCAAATCCGGTTTTGAACAGGTATGGGTACTTTTGTTGCATTTCATCTTGGCGCTCCCAAGTAAATTCAGGTCCTCTTCTAGAGTTCCATCGGATTTTAACTAGCTTGATTTGCTTCCGCCTGAGTTTCTGAGTTTTCCAATCTAAGACCTCTATTGGCTCTTCGATGAATTGGAGTTTGTCGTTGATACTAACTTCATCTGGAGGGATAACTAGAGATTCATATGTCATGCATTTCCTTAAATTAGATACGTGAAATACATTGTGCACATTACCGAGTTCCTCTGGTAATCTGAGTCGGTATGCAACCTTCCCAATCCGTTCCAGGATTTCAAAGGGTCCTATGAATCGTGGACTCAGCTTCCCTCTTTTACCGAATCTCATAATTCCCTTCCATGGAGATACTTTCAAGAACACTCTATCGCCGACCATGAATTCTAATGGCTTTCTCCGGTTATCTGCATAACTCTTTTGCCGACTATTAGCCATTTCTAACCTTTTTCGGATCTGGACAATCTTATCCGTTGTTTCTTGAATAATTTCTGGTCCTGTTAATTGTCTTTCTCCAATGTCGGCCCAACATAACGGCGATCGGCACTTTCTTCCATACAGTGCTTCAAATGGAGCGGCCTTGATGCTGGTGTGATAACTATTATTATAGGAGAACTCAGCTAGTGGTAGATGAGTATCCTAATTTCCACCAAAATCGATCACACAAGCTCTCAATAAATCTTCCAAAGTCTGAATAGTTCTCTCGCTCTGTCCGTCTGTTTGTGGGTGATAGGCCGTGCTCATATCTAGTCGAGTACCCATGGCTTCCTGTAGGGTTTGCCAAAATCTAGAGGTGAATCGACTATCTCTGTCTGATATGATTGAAATTGGTACACCGTGGCGTGAAACTACTTCTTTGATGTATAAGCTCGCCAATTTGCTCATACTGTAGGTCTCCTTCATTTGTAGGAAATGTGCAGATTTTGTTAGTCGATCAACAATTACCCAAATAGTATCATAACCACTTGCTGTCCTAGGTAATTTTGTCACAAAATCCATGGCAATGCATTCCCATTTCCATTTCGGAATTTCCGGCTGTTGTAGAAGTCCCGATGGTTTCTGGTATTCTGCCTTCACTTTGGAGCAAGTCATGCATTGGTTAACATAGGCAGCTATGTCTCCCTTCATGTTAGGCCACCAGAAAAATTCCTTCACATCATGATACATTTTGTCGATTCCTGGGTGAATCGAGTACCTTGTTTTGTGTGCCGCATCAAGAATTACTTTGCGTAACTCTCCATGCTTAGGAACCCACATTCTGTTGGCAAAACGTACCATTTTATCAGAATCTGTCGTTAATTCCTTGACCATTCCTCGCAGACCTTCTCTTCCTAGGTTTTCACCTTTCAATGCTTCGAGTTGAGCATTGCGGATCTGGTTAGTAAGGTTCGAGTATATGGTAAGTTTCAACGCTCGCACTCGTAGTGGCTTTTCCCTTTCTTTCCTACTAAGTGCGTCTGCCACAACATTTGCCTTGCCTGGGTGATATCGGATATCGCAGTCATAATCATTTAACAGCTCCACCCAACAGCGCTGCCTCATATTTAAATCCTTTTGATTAAAAATATGTTGCAGACTCTTATGATCCGTATAAATGACACATTTGGTCCCATACAAATAATGTCTCCATATTTTAAGAGCAAAAACAACAGCTCCTAGTTCTAGGTCATGGGTGGTGTAATTCTTTTCATGTACTTTTAATTGTCTTGATGCATAAGCAATGACTTTATCTTTTTGCATCAATACACATCCAAGACCTAATCGCGAGGCATCACAATACACTACAAATCCCTCTGTTCCATTTGGTAGAGACAGTATGGGTGCGCTGCACAACTTTTGCTTTAGTAATTGAAAAGCTCTCTCTTGATCTTCGCCCCACACATAATTCTTGTCCTTACGGGTCAATAGGGTCAATGGTTGAGCTATCTTTGAAAAATTTTCTATAAACCTGCGGTAGTAACCAGCTAACCCTAAAAACCGTCGCACTTCCGTTGGAGATTTGGGGGCTTCCCAGTTCTTAATTGCTTCTATCTTGGTTGGATCCACATGGATACCCTCTTCGTTAATAATGTGTCCGAGAAATCGAACTTCTCGAAGCCAAAATTCACATTTTGAGAATTTTCCGTACAACTTTTCTTTCTTTAACACGTTTAGGATTAGCCTGAGATGTTGCTAATGTTCTTCATTGGATTGTGAGTATATCAAAATATCATCAATGAATACTATCACAAACTTGTCCAAGTAGGGTTTACAAATGCTATTCATAAGATCCATGAATATGGCAGGTGCGTTGGTTAATCCAAACGGCATTACTAGAAATTCATAATGACCGTAACGTGTTCTAAAAGCCGTTTTTGGGACATCCTCTTCTGCTATCAACAGTTGGTGATATCCAGACTGTAAATCTATCTTTGAGTAGTAGCTGGATCCTTGCAATTGATCGAACAAATCATCAATTCTTGGTAGTGGGTATCGATTTTTAATGGTCAGTTTGTTTAAGTCTCTATAATCGATACACATTCTGAATGATCCGTCTTTCTTTTTGACGAATAGCACTGGTGCTGTGACAACTGACCTCCAGGTTGTTACCCTAACCCTAGATTACTTGCATCATTATCCATGCTATGAGTACTAATAATTGAAACTATACAACCCTACTATGAAATTGGAATCAATTCTTGCTATTTGATGTGAATTATGATTTCATGTGATTTTTATCTTTGATTTTTAACCAATTTAGGTTTCTACCATTTTAAAAATTAGTGTTCCGGGAATGTCAACTAGTCACCCTTACAAAATTAAACTCAAGAGAAGACAATTAAAATGTGAGCATACACACTCACACTTGCATAAATTCGGCCATGCATGCATGGGTATGCATTAGACACCTCAAATCACCTTTCCACTAAATAATACATAATACCCAATACTACAAAATTACACTACACAATATTAATTTACAATTAAAATTAAATTAAAACTCTCTCCACTACACTCCAAGATCGGCCGCCCCCTCCCTCACCACTCTCCTCTCCTCTTCACACCACCCCTCTCACCCACTAGCCTTTCATGCATGTCTCTCCATCTCTCTCCCTCTCTCTCCCTTTAATCGATCCACCAGCTGATTCCACACACACACATCTCTCAAACACTCTCAAAACTATTCTCTCTAAGCTTTGTGCAAGAAAAATTCGAAGACCACACAAAAATCCATTCGGCCAAGACCGAAACCACAAAGGAGCAGCCTTGTTGCAAGATTTGGTCACACAACCGTGTTGGTTCCACCTTTCCAGCCTTAGTTCGAGTTTCTTCATTCAAGTCCAAGGAGTTTCAAGCCATTCACGGCCATCAACACCCTCCAAACCGTGAGTTATTTCGAGTGTAAGCTCAAGATGTCGGTTTTATGACATTTCTCTTGTTTTCTTCATTTGACATCTAAGAACCGTGTATTTCTTTGTTGTAGCAGAAACATCTCACCATCATCTCATTCTTAAGGAGTTACCAACGTTCTTGAAGGTAAACTTCATGTTTTGTTAGCCATTCTTGAGGTGGAAACCGATTTCCACCATGAAAACCCTCATTTTGAGTGTTTTGACATCATCTAACTTGTGAAAGCTTAAACTCTTGTAAACCAAACTTGTAACCTGCATTTTTATGACTTAATGGACTCCAAAGAACCTGTTTTTAAAAGTTCCAAGTGGCTACATACTCAAACCCACGGTTGATACATGGATTTCACTTTGAAACCCCCTTTCTACATGTAACAACACCCTCTTGAGCATTTGTTTGAAAAATCCTTTTAAACAAGACCCATAACCTACTCATGAACGACTTAATGACACCTTAATAATCTGCTTATGAAGTTAAATGAAGTGTTGGTAACATTTAAACTCAAGTTATGATGGTTTACACTAGTGTAATTGTCGGTTATGACATTTTCTACATATTTGAAGCATATGGATGAATAGATCAACTAGGCAACATGTTGGGACTGAAATTTCAGTAGGTTTTAGTGAATATTTGAAGTGTTAGCAATGTTTAATCTCTGGAATAAAGGACATGATGTGATTTACCCTCTTTTAGTCACTTTCGGGACCCGAAAACATGGTAAAATGACTTAAAAATAGTAAGATTATGAATTTAACATTCTTAAAAAGTATTCCAGGCTCAAAAATGATAAATAAAGTATTCTGGAGTCAATGGATAAGTTAAGTGGTCAAAGACTCAAATAAATGGCATTTTAACTAAAAAACGGGTACAAACCGAGCATAGTTTATGAGAAAATCTATAAAAATAGAGTTCAAAACTAAGATGTATGAAAATCATGTGATTTCAGTAAGATAAGTGATAAAGGACCTAAAAGATTTAAAAACTCGGTCAAATGAGCTTAAAATGGTCAAACCCGGTCAAAACCGCGTATTAACGGGTCAAACGTGAAAACAAGATTTTGACTATAAAAAGCCAATTTACACAATTTAAGGACTTGGAAATTTATAAAGAAGTCTCTTAGAAAATACCTACTGGTCCAAAATTTAAATATTTGAAAACTCCAATTTATTATTAAAATTATCCGGCTTTTACCGCAACCGGGAGCGTTAAACGCGCAGTTTTCAAAATCGAAACCGTAGACCAAAGTTTTGAACCACTTACTCCATAATAATCATAATATGACTCAAACAATCTGATTTTGGACATAAATGACATAAAAGGCAAGAAACTAAACTTAAGGGTAGAAACTGTCAATTTTGAAACTTGAGGGACTAAACTGTAAAATTTTTCCAAACCTTATAATCGACTTCCAGGAAGCTAATAAACACTTGAACAATAAAATTTGTTAATATACCTAATCTAATGAAGTGAAAATCCCTAATTTTCTTGAAGACGCCTTGACTTGCCATAAAAGGAAATTTTTATACAAACCTTCACTAAACCAAAGCCATACCCTATAGCTAAACTCTTGACACCATTGTTGCACTTGATATGAGTTTAGGGCAGTAGCTTATTGCTTAATATGTACTTGTTAGGGTGCTAGACTTGTGACACTTCCCGGCACATCAGGAAACTTTGATTTGGAAACCTAAGGTGAGTTCTAGTGATCCCCCTTTTTACTACTGTTTTGGGATGGAACATGCTCTACTTTTATGAACTATGATTGTGCTTTATTTGATGATACTATGTGGGATTGTAGTTACCTGCTAATTCTTATATCATGATCATTAATTCTTTCGTGAACCGCTTGATTTATATGGATAGATCTATTTGGGGAATCCCCCACACACAGTGGCTTCCGTTCCAGGAAGGTTACCCCACTGAGATCCTGAGAGATCGTTGTGGCATGTAACAAGTTTTGTTAAGATTCTATGGTGAACCATCCGGGCAGGTAGGGTTCACTGGTTTGGGGCTCAGTTTCTTCCTTCGGGAATATCCGGTAAAACACAACTTTAGAAGAGGCTAACCGGGACTGAGTGCAGGGTTGATTATGTTTTTATTTCTCCCACGATGATAAACAATGATTATTTTTCTTTTAATCAAAGAAGGATTTATTAAGTCCTTTTGTTTTTAAACTTTAAGCACTTGAATTCACCAACTTTATAGTTGACACAATTTTTTTTGAGCATGTTTCAGGTAATGTTTGAAGAAATCCTAGCTGTTTGAAGACCTAGACTTACCCCCGTGACATGGCATTGGCTTATTTCCTTGATGAAACATTTGAACAATTTATATTTTGTGTTGAACAAGTACAATTTCATTTTTATGGTTGATTGTAAAACTTACTTTGGGGCCTGATGTGTATCTAGCCCCGTTACCTTTTTAAACTTTAATGCCATGTGATATTCTCTCCTTTGAGCTCTTATAATGGTTTGTTTCCGCTGCCATATGTTGTTGCTAGTCTGTGACGTCCCACCCTATCTGGGCCCGGGGTGTGACAGATTGGTATCAGAGCCAAAGGTTGTAGAGAAGTCGGGAACGCCATAGTAGACCCTAGGCTACAACCCTGATACCCTAGGACTGTCCTTGTGGGAAGTGTTGGAATGATCGGGTTGGGTAAATTGATGATTACACTTGATCAACGTAATCATGAATTTACCGGACGCGTAATTTCCATCACTGATCTTTAGGTTATGGTTGGACTTTTCTGGTTTATATTGATGATTTGAAACTAATTTTAAAAGGGGATTTAAATGATTTTTATGATGAACTATGTTATCCGATACTACTTGAAGAAACTATTGATCTGGGCAAAACAGACAGCTATATGTTGGAATAACAGATACTATTGCCATCACTACTATTATTAGTACTATTATGTAAATCATGAGCTATGAGAAACCAAATTACTCATGATGTATTTCTTACAGGATAACGATAATGGCTGATAAAGGAAAGGCGCCTGCTCACCCCGACGCTGAGACCGCTCCTACCGGACATCTAAGGAGAGAGAAACCCCAGACGGAGTATGAGGCGTACCTCCGGAGATGCGGACATCCCGGGTGGATATCCGTCACGTCCGAAGACACTGAGGCTTCCGAGGACTCTTCCTCCACATCACCTTCCCGAAGCCGAACGCGATCCCACTCTCCTCAAGTAGCTGCTCCGACCCTCTCACCCATCCCACCTATTGGGAATAGGGGTGCGCGTACTGTCACCCGACCTCGCAAGAGCGTTAGACCAGGATCCTCCGTATCCTTTAGGATGCCTCCTCCCCTCCCCCGCCTGTTAGGATTCCGACATCGGTACCCCCACTGTTTGACCCTCGCGACGAGCGCCTGATGCCGCCGAGACATAGTATGTATGACGGGCCCACTGTACTGGCTGGTGATAGGTACTCCCAGTCGAGTCGCCGGGCGAGTGATGTAGGACCCTCCGATGCGACACTAGATGAGATTTTGAGGACTGTTCGCCGTCATGAGCTGACTGTTCAGCACGCCACTCGAACTTCTCAGTCGGCTCAATTTCAGGCGATGATGGCTACACAGGGAGTGAAGCGTCTGGAGCAGGAGCAGAGGAAGAAGGGTACAGGGTGGTTTGGATGGTTAAAGAGGAAGTGGATGTGAGGACTGGAGTACTCAGTGGGATTTATCTGTCTGTAGACAGTAGAAGGAAACTATTTGAATTCTTGTTTGAGACTATTATTTTATTATTATGGGGGTGATGGCACCTTCCAAGTTGTAAGAGCATGACTCTGATTCTACTCGTTTGGATGATACTATGTTGACTGCTTTTGAGATGCTAAAAACTTTTAAACTGTCTGTATTAAACAGCTATATGTTTTGTTGTGCCTTGTGATTGTCTGTGCCTTTTTTAAATTGTTGCCCAACTATTATATCATGTTTTGAATTGGACATTTAAGGTTCTTTAGTGGGTTGTAAATACATGTATGTGCATGCCATGATTCCTCTTCCGAGGCGTGGTGTGATAGGATAATGATGCCTAGGCTATCCGAAACAAAATTTATGAGATGCTAAACGAATCTATTTGTGATACTATCAGAATGCCGACTCGCAGAGGAACACGTTTTGGTCGACGTGGAGCCACCAGAGGCCGCCATGAGGGAGCAAGGCCTATTGGAACCCAACCTACTCCACCAGGGACTCCCCACGAGGAGAATACTAATCAAGAGAGTGACGAAAGGATTGCTAACCTCGTAGCTCAGCAACTGGCCAACGCCATTCCGACTATCATTGCTCAGATAAATGCAGACCGGGATAACACTACTGGGAATGAACGGCCGATAAACGATGAGAGCCACGATGATGAGGCTGAGGAGTTAAGGAATGGGTGCTCTTACAAGACCTTTATGGCCTGCAAGCCCAAGGACTTCTATGGCACCGAGGGTGCTATAGAGACTTACAGGTGGATCGACGAAATGGAAGCCGTCTTAGACATCAGCGAGTGCAAGATGGAGCACATGGTGAGATTTGCATCACAATCTCTCAAGGGATCAGCTCTTGAATGGTGGAAGTCCATTACCCAGAGCCGTGGAAGAATCGTGGCAAATCGAATGGGTTGGACTGAATTCCGAGAGTTAATGACCAACAAATATTGCCCCATCAATCAACTCGAGAAACTGGAGACAGAATTTTTAAGCTTGGAGATGAAGGGACCCAACTACACCGAATACATCAATCGTTTCTTAGCCCTGTCCCGACTTGTGCCACATTGGTGACGCCAAAAGCCAAAGGTGTAGCACGGTTCATCTGGGGACTACACCCAAGAGTTAGGGGTATGGTTCGTGCCTCTCAGCCTGTTACCCTACAAGCTGCTGTCGACCTTACCAGCAGTCTGACTGACGATCTTATTAGGGCTGGATGGACCGATCAAGGAAGGGCTGATGAGAAGAAGAAGTTTGTTGGAGACAAGAGGAAGTGGTTTGAAGCAAAAAGAGTGATTGGAAGTAGCAGTGGGTCGAGTAGAAGGAATTCTGAAGGAGTGAGACGTGATGATCAAGGAAGCAAAAACCGGAGATTGTATACGGGGACAAGCCCACTCTGCAGTAAGTGCAAGTTACATCATCAAGGAGAATGTACCCCGATGCCCTGTTTTAGGTGCAAGAGAACAGGCCATCTAATTAAGGACTATACTTATGTACCGGGGAAACAATGCTACGAGTGTGGAGACCCAGGGCATATGAGGAACAAGTGTCCTAAGCTGGGTAGAGACAAGGATGCCAAGCCCAATAAGCCTAAGGGAAGAGCTTTCGTTATGGACCCAGCAGGAGCTCGTAAGGAACCCGACGTTGTCAACGGTACGTTCCTTGTAAATAATCATCCCGCTACTGTACTGTTTGATACTGGAGCGACCGCTAGTTTTATCTCTAGCCTTTAGGCAATTGATTAACTTAGACGCGTGCACCTTGACTGATACATTTACCGTAGAATTAGCTGACGGTAATATTTTAGAAGCTAACGAAATCATTAGGGATTGCCCCCTGAATCTAAAAGGGAATGTGTTTAAGATTGACTTGATGCCCATTAAGTTAGGAGGATTTGATGTTGTCGTGGGTATGGACTGGTTAGCGAAGCATAAAGTTGAAATCGTATGCGATGAGCGATTGCTCAAGATACCATTGAGCGTCGAAGAAGTGTTAGTGGTAGAAGGAGAAAGAAGTAACACTCTATACCCTATGATATCTCACTTGAAAGCTACCAAGAGCTTGAAGAGGGGATGTCCAGCTTTTATAGTCTATGTGATGAAAACCCAAAAAGAGAAGAAATCGAAGAGATTCCCGTAGTTTCGGAATACCCAGAGGTGTTTCCGGAGGAACTACCAGGACTTCCTCCGAATCGACAGGTGGAATTCCAGATAGACTTGATGCCTGGTGCTGCACCAGTAGCCAAGGCACCGTACCGGCTCGCCCCACCCGAGATGAAGGAGCTAATGGTACAAATTCAAGAACTAATGGACAAGGGATTTATACGTCCGAGTGTCTCTCCATGGGGTGCCCCGGTGCTATTCGTGAAAAAGAAGGACGGAACGCTGCGAATGTGTATTGATTACAGGGAGCTGAACAAGCTGACCATAAAGAACCGTTACCCTCTCCCGAGAATAGACGACTTATTTGATCAATTGCAGGGAGCAAGTTACTTCTCCAAAATAGACTTGAGGTCAGGATACCACCAGCTGAAGATAAGAGAAGAAGATATACCCAAAACTGCCTTCGAACTAGGTATGGACACTATGAGTATTTGGTCATGCCCTTTGGACTGACTAATGCTCCAGCAGCATTCATGGACCTCATGAATCGCGTTTGCCGCCCTTACCTCGACAAGTTTGTGATCGTGTTTATCGACGACATACTAATCTATTCTCAAACTAAAGACGAGCATGAGAAGCATCTCAGGCTAATCCTTGAATTGCTCAAGAATGAGCAACTATATGCCAAGTTCTCGAAATGTGAATTCTGGATGCGCCAGATCCAATTCTTAGGTCATGTGGTAAATAAGGATGGGATTCAAGTTGACCCTTCCAAGATAGAGGCCATAAAGAATTGGAAGATTCCTGAGACTCATACTGAGATAAGGCAATTCTTAGGACTGGCTGGCTATTACAGAAGGTTTATAAATGAGTTCTCGCGTATAGTGCAACCTTTGACCGCACTAACCAAGAAAAACACAACCTTTGTGTGGGAGCGAGAGTAGAATGAGGCGTTTGAAACACTTAAAGAGAAGTTATGCAGTGCACCTATACTTGCTCTTCCAGAAGGAGTAGAAGACTTCGTGGTCTATTGTGACGCTTCGTGTCAAGGACTAGGATGTGTATTGATGCAACGCAATAAGGTGGTTGCTTACGCATCGAGACTGCTGAATGATCATGAGAAGAATTACACGACGCACGATCTGGAGTTGGGTGCCGTGGTGTTTGCCCTTAAGATGTGGAGGCATTACCTATATGGCACAAAGTGCATTATCTACACCGACCATAGAAGCTTGCAGCATATCCTTGACCAAAAGATGCTCAACATGCGTCAGAGAAGATGGGTTGAGCTATTGAACGATTATGAGTGCGAGATCCGCTACCACCCTGGTAAGGCCAATGTTGTGGCGGATGCGTTAAGTCGAAAGGAAAGAGAAAAACCTCTTCGTGTACAAGCCTTAAGAATGAGTGTGTATACCAATCTTATAGCAAAATTGAAGGAAGCTCAAGGCGAGGCATTAAAGGAACAAAAATTGAAAGAAGAAGGATTGACTGGAATGGAGAAGCAGTTGGAGATAGGGGACGATGGTACATACAGATATGGTGGAAGGACTTGGGTGCCAAAACACGGAGGAATTCGAGAAGTAATCCTCGATGAAGCACACAAGTCTAGGTATTAAATTCATCCTGGAAGTGATAAGATGTACCAGGATTTAAAGACACTTTTCTGGTGGCCAGGAATTAAGAGATCAATCGCTGTTTATGTGGGGAAATGTTTAACTTGTGCCATGGTAAAAGCTGAGAACCAAAAACCATCGGGAACGTTGCAGCAACCTGAAATTCCAGAATGGAAATGGGATAATGTTACGATGGATTTCGTTACCAAGCTGCCTAAAACGTTTAAAGGTCACGATGCTATTTGGGTAATAGTGGATAGATTAACCAAATCAGCTCACTTCTTGCCAATTAGAGAAGACTACGATATGACGAAACTGGCCCAACTTTATGTCGATGAGATTGTAACAAGGCATGGAGTGCCTCTGTCGATTATCTCAGACCGTGATAGCCGTTTCACCTCTCGTTTCTGGAAATCGTTCCAGCAAGCTTTAGGAACCCGTTTAGATCTTAGCACGGCTTACCACCCTCAGACCGACGGACAGAGCGAAAGAACTATTCAAACGATGGAAGACATGTTGAGAGCTTGCGTGATGGACTTTGGCGGAAACTGGGATAACCATCTTCCTTTGGTGGAATTCGCCTATAACAACAGTTACCACGCGAGTATCAAAGCCACTCCGTACGAGGTCCTTTATGGCAGGAAATGCCGATCACCCTTGAGTTGGAATGAGATTGGTGACAGCCAAGTGATGGGACCCGACATAGTGTTGGAAACCACTGATAAGATCTATAAGATAAAGGAACGACTGAGAGCAGCTAGAGACCGACAGAAGAAGTACGCCGACAGGAGACGGAAACCTCTAGAGTTCCAAGTGGGCGACAGAGTGATGCTAAAAGTAGCACCGTGGAAAGGAACGGTGAGATTCAGAAAAAGAGGAAAACTAAACCCAAGATACATTGGACCATTTGAGATAATGGCAAGAATTGGCCCAGTAGCATATAAGTTGAAACTACCCCCGGGATTGAGTCACATACACGACACCTTTCATGTGTCAAACTTGAAGAAGAGCATGGTAGACAAAACCCTGGAACTACCATTAAAAGAAGCAAGGATAAGCGACAAACTGAACTTTGTGGAAGAACCTGTGGAGATCACGGATCGTTTGGTCAAACAACTCCGGCGGAGCCGCATACCCAAGGTTAAAGTTAGATGGAACTCCAAGTGAGGACCTGAATTTACTTGGGAGCGTGAAGATGAAATGAGAAAGAACTATCCACACCTCTTCAAACCCACCCGTTCAGTCCCCAATCAGAATTAAATTTCGGGACGAAATTTCCTAAACGGTGGGAGAATGTGACAACCGACCTCCAGGTTGTTACACTAACCCTAGATTACTTGCATCATTATCCATGCTATGAGTACTAATAACTGAAACTATACAACCCTACTATGAAATTGGAATCAATTCTTGCTATTTGATGTGAATTATGATTTCATGTGATTTTTATCTTTGATTTTTAACCAATTTAGGTTTCTACCATTTTAAAAATTAGTGTTCCGGGAATGTCAACTAGTCACCCTTACAAAATTAAACTCAAGAGAAGACAATTAAAATGTGAGCATACACACTCACACTTGCATAAATTCGGCCATGCATGCATGGGTATGCATTAGACACCTCAAATCACCTTTCCACTAAATAATACATAATACCCAATACTACAAAATTACACTACACAATATTAATTTACAATTAAAATTAAATTAAAACTCTCTCCACTACACTCCAAGATCGGCCGCCCCCTCCCTCACCACTCTCCTCTCCTCTTCACACCACCCCTCTCACCCACTAGCCTTTCATGCATGTCTCTCCATCTCTCTCCCTCTCTCTCCCTTTAATCGATCCACCAGCTGATTCCACACACACACATCTCTCAAACACTCTCAAAACTATTCTCTCTAAGCTTTGTGCAAGAAAAATTCGAAGACCACACAAAAATCCATTCGGCCAAGACCGAAACCACAAAGGAGCAGCCTTGTTGCAAGATTTGGTCACACAACCGTGTTGGTTCCACCTTTCCAGCCTTAGTTCGAGTTTCTTCATTCAAGTCCAAGGAGTTTCAAGCCATTCACGGCCATCAACACCCTCCAAACCGTGAGTTATTTCGAGTGTAAGCTCAAGATGTCGGTTTTATGACATTTCTCTTGTTTTCTTCATTTGACATCTAAGAACCGTGTATTTCTTTGTTGTAGCAGAAACATCTCACCATCATCTCATTCTTAAGGAGTTACCAACGTTCTTGAAGGTAAACTTCATGTTTTGTTAGCCATTCTTGAGGTGGAAACCGATTTCCACCATGAAAACCCTCATTTTGAGTGTTTTGACATCATCTAACTTGTGAAAGCTTAAACTCTTGTAAACCAAACTTGTAACCTGCATTTTTATGACTTAATGGACTCCAAAGAACCTGTTTTTAAAAGTTCCAAGTGGCTACATACTCAAACCCACGGTTGATACATGGATTTCACTTTGAAACCCCCTTTCTACATGTAACAACACCCTCTTGAGCATTTGTTTGAAAAATCCTTTTAATTAAGACCCATAACCTACTCATGAACGACTTAATGACACCTTAATAATATGCTTATGAAGTTAAATGAAGTGTTGGTAACATTTAAACTCAAGTTATGATGGTTTACACTAGTGTAATTGTCGGTTATGACATTTTCTACATATTTGAAGCATATGGATTAATAGATCAACTAGGCAACATGTTGGGACTGAAATTTCAGTAGGTTTTAGTGAATATTTGAAGTGTTAGCAATGTTTAATCTCTGGAATAAAGGACATGATGTGATTTACCCACTTTTAGTCACTTCCGGGACCCGAAAACATGGTAAAATGACTTAAAAATAGTAAGATTATGAATTTAACATTCTTAAAAAGTATTCCAGGCTCAAAATAGATAAATAAAGTATTCTGGAGTCAATGGATAAGTTAAGTGGTCAAAGACTCAAATAAATGGCATTTTAACTAAAGACGGGTACAAACCGAGCAAAATCTATAAAAATAGAGTTCAAAACTAAGATGTATGAAAATCATGTGATTTCAGTAATATAAGTGATAAAGGAGCTAAAAGATTTAAAAACTCGGTCAAATGAGCTTAAAATGGTCAAACCCGGTCAAAACCGCGTATTAACGGGTCAAACGTGAAAACAAGATTTTGACTATAAAAAGCCAATTTACACAATTTAAGGACTTGGAAATTTATAAAGAAGTCTCTTAGAAAATACCTACTGGTCCAAAATTTAAATATTTGAAAACTCCAATTTATTATTAAAATTATCCGGCTTTTACCGCAACCGGGAGCGTTAAACGCGCAGTTTTCAAAATCGAAACCGTAGACCAAAGTTTTGAACCACTTACTCCATAATAATCATAATATGACTCAAACAATCTGATTTTGGACATAAATGACATAAAAGGCAAGAAACTAAACTTAAGGGTAGAAACTGTCAATTTTGAAACTTGAGGGACTAAACTGTAAAATTTTTCCAAACCTTATAATCGACTTCCAGGAAGCTAATAAACACTTGAACAATAAAATCTCTTAATATACCTAATCTAATGAAGTGAAAATCCCTAATTTTCTTGAAGACGCCTTGACTTGCCATAAAAGGAAACTTTTTATACAAACCTTCACTAAACCAAAGCCATACCCTATTAGCTAAACTCTTGACACCATTGTTGCACTTGATATGAGTTTAGGGCAGTAGCTTATTGCTTAATATGTACTTGTTAGGGTGCTAGACTTGTGACACTTCCCGGCACATCAGGAAACTTTGATTTGGAAACCTAACGTGAGTTCTAGTGATCCCCCTTTTTACTACTGTTTTGGGATGGAACATGCTCTACTTTTATGAACTATGATTGTGCTTTATTTGATGATACTATGTGGGATTGTAGTTACCTGCTAATTCTTATATCATGATCATTAATTCTTTCGTGAACCGCTTGATTTATATGGATAGATCTATTTGGGGAATCCCCCACACACAGTGGCTTCCGTTCCAGGAAGGTTACCCCACTGAGATCCTGAGAGATCGTTATGGCATGTAAAAAGTTTTGTTAAGATTCTATGGTGAACCATCCGGGCAGGTAGGGTTCACTGGTTTGGGGCTCAGTTTCTTCCTTCGGGAATATCCGGTAAAACACAACTTTAGAAGAGGCTAACCGGGGACTGAGTGCAGGGTTGATTATGATTTTATTTCTCCCACGATGATAAACAATGATTATTTTTCTTTTAATCAAAGAAGGATTTATTAAGTCCTTTTGTTTTTGAACTTTAAGCACTTGAATTCACCAACTTTATAGTTGACACAATTTTCTTTTGAGCATGTTTCAGGTAATGTTTGAAGAAATCCTAGCTGTTTGAAGAGCTAAGCTTACCCCCTTGACATGGCATTGGCTTATTTCCTTGATGAAACATTTGAACAATTTATATTTTCGTGTTGAACAAGTACAATTTCATTTTTATGGTTGATTGTAAAACTTACTTTGGGGCCTGATGTGTATCTTGCCCCGTTACCTTTTTAAACTTTAATGCCATGTGATATTCTCTCCTTTGAGCTCTTATAATGGTTTGTTTCCGCTGCCATATGTTGTTGCTAGTCTGTGACGTCCCACCCTATCTGGGCCCGGGGTGTGACAGGTGCTCCCCATGGAGAAAAGCTTGGTCGAATGAACCCTTTTTCTAGTAATTCTTGCAGTTGTTTTGACAACTCCTGCATTTCGGAAGGTGCTAGTCGATATGGTGATCGTGCTACTGGTGCAGCTCCGGGTATCAAATCAATTTGGAATTTTATCTGTCTTTGTGGAGGTAACCCTGGCAAATCTTCGGGAAATACCTCTGGGTATTCTCGTACAATGGGAATATCTTTGATTCTTCACTCCTCATTCTTAGTGTCAATGGCTTTTACCAGAAAGGCGGGATATCCTTCATTCAGGTATCTATATGCTTCCATGACACTTATAATTTTGAATGAGGGTTTTCCCTTTTCTCCTTGTACGATTAAGAGTTCTCCATTAGGAGTTGGCAATCGAATGATTTTCTCGAAACATACTATTTCAGCATGATTTCGAGAGAGCCAATCCATTCCAATAACCACGTCAAAACTTCCCAGATCGACAGGTAATAAGTCAATACTAAAGGAATGGTTGTTAAGTTGTATCGTGCAATTTCTAATTACTTCATTGGATTCTATTTTCTTTCCATTAGCTAGCTCTATAATATACTTCTTTCTTAGCTTACATGGTTTAATTCCCAGTCAAACAAAATAGAGGCATAATGATTATTGATAAGAAACGTACCGTTGACTACTGACGGTTCTTGCTGTGCTTCCTTGGCATTCATTCAAAGGCTCTCCCTCTGGCCCTAGATCCATTCAGTCTTGGACAATTCTTCTTGAAGTGTCCAACCACACCACATTCATAGCAAGCTTGATCATTTCTGATCATTCTTCCATCAGGTTTTGCTCGGCAATTTTGGCTTAGATGTCCAAACTTATGACAATGAGTGCAAATTTTACAATCACCAGTATGGGGATATCCACATTTGCTGCATTTTCCTTGAGATTCTTTGGTTGATCTTCCATTGTTTGATGTTGCCACATAAACCCGTTCAGATCTTTGATTAAAATTTTTCCTGTTGTTTACTGGTCCCTTGGGATTTTCAAACCACTTTCTCTTTCCGTCAAATAATCTTCAGTTCACTCTAACCGTCTGCCTCTCAATTTCCATCGCACTCTTTCCTTGATCGTCCTTCTTGATCAGGGTTCCATTTCGTATCGCGTCATCAGTTAAGGAGTGTGCAATAGCGATTGCACTTTGGATGGTGGTAGGTTTGGAAGCTGTAACATTGCTCCTTATTTGAGGTGCCAATCCCCATATGTATCTTTCAATTCGGACGTATTCCGGGGTGACCATTCGAGGTACCAATCTTGCAAGGTCATTGAATCTTGAGGTGTATGTCCGAATCTCAGCTCCATTCATGGTATGATTCCAGAATTCGGTCTCGATCTTCTGGAGCTCATTGCGTGGGCAATATTCTTTAAGCAGCATCTCCTTTAGTTGTTCCCAAGTAAGTTCATATGCGTTGGTATCGCCCAAAATTTGGCGCTGGGAATTCCACCATGACAATGCCGCATCTTGAAAGGAACAGGTTGCATACTTGACCTTTTGATCGTTAGAACAATTGCTTATCGTTATAACAGTCTCCATTCTTTCGATCCACCGGATTATGTCTAATGGTCCTTCAGCGCCTGTAAAAGTTATTGGATTGCACCCCTGAAATGTCTTATACGAACACCCTTGTGGTTGTCCACCTGATGAACTACCTGGATTTCCGTTCGTGCGGATCCGTTGTTTGCACCCATACCGGAACCTACGTTTGAACCATTTTCTGCTCCGTTTCCAAGGCCATTACCCGTATTTTCTTGCCTCCTTACTTGACCAGCCACTAGATTTGCATCATGTTGTTCTAGAGCTGATTTGACGTGTCTAGCTATCAATTGGGCTAGTTCCTCTGGGGTGGTTGGTAAATTGACGTTTCCACTCGAGGACGTGTTTCGTGTTACAGGTGGCATGATTCAATTCTGTTCCGAAGGTAGGGAAGAAGATGTTTAGTTTACGTACGCTTGTTATTATATTATTATGATGGTATATTCTATATAATTGGTTCCTTGAATAATCATACAATAATCAAATATTTACGCGATTAAACATATATCATCAAGATAAAACTTTTTAAATTTTCATAAGCGTCAAATCCATTCATGGTCATCAAACACATAAGAGTTAGTTATCAAAAGGTCATAAGTTAATAGTCTACATGCGTCATCGAGTTTATAACTCGGTCAAAAGAAAGTGTTCAAGTACCCCGGCTAATCTCAAAGTCATCCTAAAACAAGGTTCCACTACCAACATGCGTGAGGTATGAAATCATCATCAAACATAATGTAGCCATGGCCATCGAAGTCTCCGCTCTCTCTCCCATCACTATCGCGTACTGCTGTGCTGTCACCAACGCTGTCTCGGCCACGTCTGCTCTCTGCTCTGCCTGGGTCAGTCGATCCCTAGTCTCCGCGAGGCTAGTCTCTAGGTCTGCTATACGAAAGTGCATCTGGCTCATAGCGCTGTCATCCAATAACCTCTCCTCCTCAATCGTCATCAATCTTCCATCCAAAGCTTGACTCACCTCCTCTTGAATCCTCATCTTCTTTCTGGTAGACAGTAGCTCCTTCTCGAGTCGCACACACTGGGCTACCAAGGTAATCATCACACGCTCGATGGGCTCACCACCCAAAGTGGTCCTGTGTGGCGCAGAAGACGACTCTCCCTCCTCAAAGGTGGAAGGAATCCCATCCCTCGAAGCCCAACCTCTCATAGCATCCATAATCCATCTCCACTGATCATCTAAAAGTCTGGCCCGTTTGGGCATGGGCGTACTCTCCATGACATCATCATCCATCACTTTTCTCTTCTCTCTGCGTTTCCTCCATTCATACACCAACTTAATCCTTGGCGGTGCATCATCCTCAACCATCTCTCCCTTCTCCCTGTGCTCCCTTCGCTCATACACCATCCTAATCTTTGGTGGGTGCCGCATGAGGGAATTAGAAGCAGCAGGAGTCACAGCAGTATGAGTCTCACTCTCTGAAGCCAAGCCAACTGGCTCCTCAGCAATGGGCTCGAGTGCGACTGCTGGTGGGGTAGGGCTCTCATCATCGGACTCAGATATCCAACCATTCCCCGAGTTTTCCATACCCGGGTATATGGTAGCTGCGAAGTATGGCTGAGTAGGGTGATACCATGGTGTCGAGAAAAGAGGCTCAGATGAACCATCGGTGCTACTGCTAAAGTCAGGTGCTCTCTCTCGGCTAACTCGGTCAGGCATCTACAAATAGAGAAATGCATGCATGCGTACATATTAATTTTTACAAAATTCTAGCACACAAAATTAATAGTCTAAATCTCATAGTGAGTATTATTATGCTCATGACACGGAATTGTCTTTGGAGTCAAATAATCTTTTTAAAGGTTATAGTCTAGATTTTTGAAAAATACTTTCTAGTTCACTATAACCGTTGGCTCTGATACCAACTTCTGTCACACCCCGAAAATCACAGCGGAAGATCATGTGACGTGGTGGTAACGGAAGTTGGAGTTGACCCAACTTTCATGGTCAAACGTATACTAAAATGTTATTAGTTATTGAAACCATAAGTCAACATCATACAAGTACTTGGTTATTCTACATTAAAACATTTTCAGTAGTAACGAATACTACTTTTATTACACAAACATGGTTTTATTTAAAAACATTTAAAGAGTTAACGTTTGACCCTTCCAAAGACAAAGTTCCGGGAATCCATATTGAGCTCACCTATAACCCTGAAAAGCACGAAGGGTAATAAAGTCAACATAAAGTTGGTGAGCTTTCGGGGTTTTGTAATCTTGCAACCATACATCTCTTTTAAAAATCATATGATGAAACAAGGCATAATATAATCCACATAGACTAGCTAGGTACTATGTTATTTAGGTCATAAGCCCATAATCAAACCAAGAAACACGTCGTTGCCCCACAACTATCCAGACATATAAATTCTCTCGCCACAACCTGACCAGTGCGACTGGTCGCGAGAGCGGGCCATTCTAACCCGATAGATCTACCAATATATTCTGTGGCCTCACCCCTGAGGTTAATGATTATAGATGGATTTAGAACTCAGTAGTATATAGATCCATACTACTGATTCAAACTTATACCCTCATATTATATATTATCCCGTTTAACTTATCATATACTTTAAAGAATCATTTCATGCTTTTCCCCCAAAACAATTTAAAATACATTTAAAAATGGGGCCGAAGGACTCACCTTGAGTGTGATCTTCGAAATTAACCAATGAGCAATGCTTTTCAATAATAAACCCTAATCATAAATATTATGATTAATATGCGATAATTCATGCTTAAGAATGCACTTCACCCATTCTATTTGATTGTTTAAAATGGTATGTTTTATTTAAAACAAAAATGTATATTTTTGTAAATGGAAATAATTCTTTTCTTTATTAAAGTTACATGTCTTATGTCCTTTATTATGAGTCTTGAACTATAAACCACCAATTTCCTTATTCTTATCTTATATATATTAATCTTTATTAGAATTTTTATTAATAACTTGTCACTAACAAACTTTGAGTCAAAAGTCCTATTATACCATCATCTTGGGTGTCTAAAACCTTCTTAAACAGAGAGTCAATCATCTCCACTTTGGGTCATTATTCCTGAAAATGATTATCTGATCGGG
This sequence comes from Flaveria ramosissima, assembly GCA_025215565.1. NCBI lineage: Eukaryota > Viridiplantae > Streptophyta > Magnoliopsida > Asterales > Asteraceae > Flaveria > Flaveria ramosissima. The sequence continues at coordinate 63,198,102 of CM046041.1, forward strand.
GTTTCTTTTACCTGAGTTCATGTAGAATTCAAGAAGTAGTTTCCTCATTATATCTTTTTATAAAATAATTCTTTTTAATATTATTTGATTATTAATACATCTATTATCTTCTTCTTACATAGCTTACTAATTAGTCGTTTAAAGTATATACGTATATTTTCTTTTATTTTTCGTAGTTTGTCCGAGGCACGTTTCATTCTTAGTCTGGTATAATTTCGATGTTTCAACCGTCGTCTTAATCGGGTTTGTTAGTCGTGGTGCCTCCTTGGTCATTTGTTTGATCTTAACCATAAATCTTAGTCTCAAGGTCCTTTTGTTGATTTTTACCTAAGAGAGTCCTTTAATTGTGTTTAAAATTCCATTTACTTTAATCTAGTCATTTGTAACTATTTTTCTTATAAAAGTCACCCAAAGTCTTTAACCTACTTATTATTATCATGTTAGTAATAGTCTTGTTAATCCAATGGACTTCCTAATGTTCCTATCAAGACCATACTTCATCATTCTTCCCATCCACATGGCCTTACCTTCTTACATACATAATATATACATACATACATATTTCTACCATCTAGATCCTTAATGTAACATGTTCTTATCCACTAAACATCCATAAACAACCTATTTTCAGATTCATCAAACCCATACATAAGACATTTTGCATACAAAAATCATTAAAACAACCATTTCATACAATACCTAAATGGGTGAACTAGGGTTTATCAAGATCCTTATCTTGATCATCCATGCATGAACATATATACATTGTCTAATCTAATATACCTTTGGTGACACTAGATGGAAACCCTTATCGCAATGCAAGCTTGATTCTTGATTCCTCGATGAAACTTCGGGTTCTAACTAAGTTCCAACTAAGGTGCCTTATGGTGAATGCAAGTGAAGGTGGCTACTTGGTTGGTGTTAGCCGAAGGTGAAGGAAGAGGGGGGGGGGGGGGGTTCACGGTGGTGTCGGATGAGGGTGACGGGGTGATGGTGTCGGGTGAGGGTGGTGGTAGTGGTGGCGGTGTCGGGTGAAGGTGATGGTAGTGATGGCGGTTTCGGGTGACAGTGGTGGTGGCGATGTCGGGTGAGGGCGATGGTGGTGGTGATGTCGGGTGAGGGCGACGGTGGTGGTGATGTCGGGTGAGGGCGACGGTGGTGGTGAGGGTATCGGATGAAGGCGGCGGTGGTGATGGTGTCGCGGCGGAGGAGTGATGTCGGGTGTGGGGGTGGTTGTCGCGACGGCGGGTGTGAGGGTGGTGATCGCGGCGGGAGGTGGTGTCGGGTGTGGGTGACGGTCGCGGTGGGAGGTGATGTCGGGTGTGAGGGTGGTGGTCGTGGCGGTAGGTGGTGATGGTGGTGACGGGCGGCAGGTGGCCGGCGGAAGGCGGCCGGCGGAGAGAGGGGGGGGAGAAAGGCGGCCGATGGAGAGGTGGGGTGGTGGTGTGTGTGTGAAAGTGGAAGTGGAAGTGGGAGAGGTGGAGAATGAAGAGTTGTGTGTGTGTTTTAAGAAGGATTTTGTGGGGATATGGATGACTTAGTTGTCATCCATGCATGTCTCCCAAATCCAATATTATCATTATTATTATTATTATTATTATTATTATTATTATTATTATTATTATTATTATTATTATTATTATTATTATTATTATTATTATTATTATTATTATTGTTATTATTATTATTATTATTGTTATTATTATAGTAATTATTCAAGAAATTGTTAAACGTTTACACGGTTTGCTAAACGTTAATGCATGGTTTTGTTTAATTAGATTTGAATGTTAAATAATACTAATTTAATTATTGCGGTTGGTTTCGAGAGTTGACCTGATTTGACCGGGTGTCACACGCTAGAACTCACCTTAGGTTTCCAAATCAAAGTTTCTTGATGTGCCGGGAAGTGTCACAAGTCTAGCACCCTAACAAGTACATATTAAGCAATAAGCTACTGCCCTAAACTCATTCAAAGTGCAACAATGGTGTCAAGAGTTTAGCTATAGGGTACGGCTTTGGTTTAGTGAAGGTTTGTATAAAAAGTTTCCTTTTATGACAAGTCAAGGCGTCTTCATGAAAATTGGGGATTTTCACTTCATTAGATTAGGTATATTAAGAGATTTTATTGTTCAAGTGTTTATTAGCTTCCTGGAAGTCGGTTATAAGGTTTGGAAAAATTTTACAGTTTAGTCCCTCAAGTTTCAAAATTGACAGTTTCTACCCTTAAGTTTAGTTTCTTGTCTTTTATGTCATTTAAGTCCAAAATCAGATTATTAGAGTCATATTATGATTATTATGGAGTAAGTAATTCAAAACTTTGGTCTACGGGTTCGATTTTGAAAACTGCGCGTTTAACGCTCCCGGTTGCGGTAAAAGCCGGATAATTTTAATAGTAATTTGGAGTTTTCAAATATTTAAATTTTGGACCAGTAGGTATTTTCTAAGAGATTCCTTTATAAATTTTTAAGTCCTTAAATTGTGTAAATTGGCCTTTTATAGTTAAAAATCTTGTTTTTACGTTTGACCCGTTAATACGCGTTTTTGACCGGGTTTGACCATTTAAAGCTCATTTGACCGAATTTTTAAATCTTTTAGGTCCTTTATCCCTTATCTTACTGAAATCATATGATTTTTATAAATCTTAGTTTTGAACTCTATTTTTATAGATTTTTCTCAAAAACTATGCTCGGTTTGCACCCGTTTTTAGTTAAAATGTCATTTATTTGAGTCTTTGACCACTTAAATTATCCATTGACTCCAGAGTACTTTATTTATCATTTTTGAGCCTGGAATACTTTTTAAGAATGTTAAATTCATATTCTTACTATTTTTAAGTCATTTTACCATGTTTTCGGGTCCCGAAAGTGACTAAAAGAGGGTAAATCACAACATGTCCTTTATTCCAGAGATTAAACATTGCTAACACTTCTAATATTCACTAAAACCTACTGTAATTTCAGTCCCAACATGTTGCCTAGATGATCTATACATCCATATGCTTCAAATATGTAGAAAATGTCATAACCGACAATTACACTTGTGTAAACCATCTTAACTTGAGTTTAAATGTTACCAACACTTCGTTTAACTTCATAAACAGATTATTAAGGTGTCATTAAGTCGTTCATGAGTAGGTTATGGGTCTTGGTTAAAAGGATTTTTCAAACAAATGCTCAAAAGGGTGTTGTTACATGTAGAAAGGAGGGTTTCAAGGTGAAATCCATGTATCAACCGTGGATTTGAGTATGTAGCCACTTGGAACTTTTAAAAACAGATTCTTGGGAGTCCATTAAGTCATAAAAATGCAGGTCACAAGTTTGGTTTACAAGAGTTGAAGCTTTCACAAGTTGGATGATATCAAAACACTCAAAATGAGGGTTTTCATGGTGGAAATCGGTTTCCACCTCAAGAATGACTAACATAACATGAAGTTTACCTTCAAGAACGTTGAGAACTCCTTAAGAACGAGATGATGGTGAGATGTTTCTGCTACAACAAGGAAATACACGGTTCTTAGATGATAAATGAAGAAAACAAGAGAAATGTCACAAAACCGACAACTTGAGCTTACACTCGATGTAACTCACGGTTTAGAGGGTGTTGATGGCCGTGAATGGCTTGAAACTCCTTGGACTTGAATGGAGAAACTCTAACCAAGGATGGAAAGGTGGAACAAGTACGGTTGTCTGACCAAATCTCGCGAACAAGGTTACTTCTTTGCGGTTTTGCTCCTGGCCGATTGGAACTTGATGTGTTCTTCGGATTTTCTTGCACAAGTACTAGAGAGAATTGTTTGAGAGTGTTGTGAGATGTGTGTGTGTGTGTTTTGGTCCAGCTGATTCGAATTAAGGGAGAGAGGGAGAGAGAGGGAGAGAGATGCATGAATTATGAGTGGGTGAGAGGGGTGGTGTGAAGAGGAGAGGAGAGTGGTGAGGGAGGGGGCGGCCGCTCTTGGAGTGTAGTGGGGAAGAGTTTTGATTTAATTTTAATTGTAAATTAATATTGTGTAGTGTAATTTGTAGTATTGGGTATTATGTATTATTTAGTGGAAGGTGATTTGAGGTGTCTAATGCATACATGCATGCATGGCCGAAATTATGCAAGTGTGAGTGTGTATGCTCACATTTTAATTGCCTTCTCTTGAGTTTAATTTTGTAAGGGTGACTAGTTGACATTTCCGGAACACTAATTTTTAAAAAGGTAGAAACCTAAATTGGTTAAAAATCAAAAATAAAAATCACATGAAATCATAATTTACATCAAATAGTAAGAATTGTTTCCAATTTCATAGTAGGGTTGTATAGTTTCAATTATTAGCACTCATAACATGGATAATGATGCAAGTAATCTAGGGTTAGGGTAACAACCTGGAGGTCGGTTGTCACATTGTCTTTCAAAGTTGCAAGCACAAATCTCACAAAGGGCACTATGGATTTGACAGGGCTTTTGGGTCTAATGACATTTACTGTCTTGTCTGAGTACTCTTTGATTTTGATAGGATGACCTAGCTTAATCGTATCCTTATTTGTTTCAATGTAAACACTTTGTTTATTTTGAGGATTAGTGACTTGTGTTACTATTGTTTTAGGTTCAATTGTTTTAGGTTCAATTTTATCAGACAAAGTGACAGACTCAGGCATGACAGTATAATTGTCATTATATGGTGGGGGACATAAATTGTATCCAATCCCAGTCATATCATTGTGCTCCTTCTGTGAATCAAGCATCTCTTACGGCTTTTCTGAAGACATTTGAAACTTTTCAAGTTTCACTTCAGTAACTGATTGCTCAGCTTTTGATTGGGCTAACTTTTCATTTAACTGTTCATTCTTAGCTGCAAGAGTGTACTTTTCCCTATGTAATTTTTCAATATATGAGATAAGAGATTTTATTTTTATTTCAAAGCTTCTGATTTCTCTTTTGAGCATCTCAGATTTTACTTTTTCTTCTTTGATTTTATCAGCCAATTTGTGATTATGCTCACGATATCCCTGTAGTCCAGCAATACATTTGTCACTACAAAGATTAGATTTTACCTCAGATGGCATTGGAGTTGGGACATCATTGATATGAGCCATAAAAGCATGATTCTGAAATTAAGACTTTACTTCCTCAGCATATAGACTCCAATCACAGACTCCGTCTTGTCTGATGACAAGGGCATTTGAGGTAGATTGGCTCTTTCCATGAGCTTGATTTGTCAGTTGAGGTTGACTCTGATATGATTGTTGATGTTGTTGTTGGTGATGATACTGTTGTTGATGATTGTTGGTGTGAAAGCTTGTGCTTGGTTATGAGGATGACTGACCCTGAGAATTTCTTTGAAAATTGGTGTTGTTTATTCTAGGAGCATTGCACTCTCTAGAGAAGTGACCAGTCACACCACAGTTGAAACACTTTACCTTGGATTTGTCATATCCAAGTTTGGTGTTTTCATTGAGACTAAGCTTTCTCCTTTTTCTGAAAAACTTCTTGGCTCTCATTGCTATCATAGCCATTTGGAATTGCATATCCATTTCTTCCACATCATCTGGATCCATTTCTTCCAAGTCTTCTTGGATCAGATGAGCAGAAGTGAGTCTGCCTCCCAGGTAAGCTTCAAAACTAGCAACAAAGGCATTGTAAGTTGCACTTTGCTCTTCTGTTCTTGGGTCTTCAAGAAGTTGAGGGAGTGGCAGTAAACCCTGTTGGTTGAGATGATGTAGATGACTTGTTTGTTGTTGGTGCTGCAATGAAACCAGTTGTCTTCACTTGATCTCTTGGGGAGAGAAAATAATCATCCTTAATGATAAATGCATTTTCCACAGAGTGAGTGTCTGATGGAAATATGTAAGCTTCAATAACTCGAGGTCCACCAAGGCTCCTGCTCCTTTCATCCTGTTCAAGAGCTTTTATTTTGGCAATCATTATGTCCAAGGTGGTATTCTCTAGATCAAGAGTGTTTTTCAGCATTGTAACATTTTGTTTCCAACTTTCTGGAAGGTTGTGAAGCATCTTCTTGTTTAGCTCTTTAACTTTGTATGTTACTCCTATGATCTCTAAATCATTCACCAGCTGCACAAATCTATGCAGCTATTTAGAGATAGACTCCCCCTTGGGGTGATGAAAGGTTTCATATTGATTAACAAGCTTATCCTTGTTAATTTCAGCAACTTTACTGCTTTCTTCACATATTATCAGCAGTGCATCCCAAACAGCTTTAGCAGTTCCATACTTCTCACACCTTTTTAGCACATCCATTTCCAGTGCTTGAGTGAGTATAGAGTAAGCTTTGAGATCAAGTTTTATCTTCTTGTAGTCATCATCATCAAGAGTGAGATCCTCAATGGGTATCTCGAGGTGTTGTACAGTGCAACCTGATCACTAGAAAGTGTCATAGGAATGTTAGGCGCTTTACATATTGAAATCCAATAGTCCGGATCTACACCTGTAATATAGTTCATGAATCTGATTTTCCATTGCTTAAACTCAGATTTGTGTTTAAGCATAGAACGTTTTGGAGTATGACTAAGTTTAGAGAAATTATGTGAATCCATTTTAATAAGTTGTTTTTAACTTGTTTGAATAATGATTAGAATGATTGTTAAGTCCAACTAAGCCAAATAGTCCAAAACAGGCTTAAGAAATCAGATCTGATGATGTTTTGTAAGTTTCTGTTGTAATTTTAAGGTTTGAGCAACTGTTCACAGATTTTTCTTGAAGATGAGTACGGATGAACAGTGACTGTCGAAGAGTTTCTGCAGTTTTTCAATTTGTATGCTAAGTAGAGGTAGTCGAACACTCTATTAGAAACTCAATCATCAGATCAATCGAGTTCAGCTTAGATTTAGGTAGATCTAAAGAAGAACCGAGAGCCAAAGCTCTGATACCAATTGACTGGGTGTGAGAATGATATTCTCACAAAGATCGAATATGATGATTGAGTCAATGATTGTATGGCGGAATCAAACAATCAAGCAACATTGAATGCAAGAAATACACATAAATGCTCTTTGTATTAATGAAGGTGATCGGTTACAATGAATGCTAGGGTTTGATCATTAAACAGTAATAATACACATTGAGAACATAAGACTAAACAAAATATTTTGATTGTCTATAATTTCTATCAATAGTCACCTCACATACGAGGTATTCTCTTCTATTTATAGGCTGACAAGTTGCCTTTAACAAAAAGACTAAACTACTCCTGACCTATACATCAGATTACTAGTCTAAGTATAAAAGTCTTCATCAGTATTTCTTTTGTTCATCCGCATTAACTAATACGGATGTGTTGATCTTCATCAGCATTTCTTTTCTTCTTCAGCATTGGTGTTTGGTCATCAGCATTGACAAATGCAGATGAGCAAACACTTGGCGCATTTGTTGCTGAGCATCCGCATTAGTATATGAGGATGTACAAAGTACTTGTCAGCATTTGTGTTCGGCCATCCGCATTTTTTAATGCGGAAGAACAAACACTTGTCAGCATTTGTTCTATGGTCATCTGCATATACAAATGCTGCTACTGACACTTGTCTTCTATTCTCTTAGGTAGATTCTTCATCCGCATTGGTTCTTGGACTTGTGGGATTTTCCAGTAGAACAATCATAACCCCACCACTTGAATTGGCATGTATGATCCTTTCAGGGTCCAACAACAAGAAGCGTAATTTGACACCAACTGGAAATTATGTCGTGGCAACACCCAAAGTACCTCAAAGGCAACTTGTTCCCGTTGCACAAGCTCCTGTTGCTAGGGCCTATGCTGGTCCTCAACCATTGTGCAACATCTGCAAGTATCACCATGCGGGAAATAACCCATGTCGCATCTGTTGATTGTGTGGTAAATATGGGCATTTGGTTGCTACTTGTCACCGTCAACCAAACAACACCGCATTAGTTGCTAATCGTGCTTGCTATAATTGTGGGGAACTTTGTCATTTTCGCCGACAATGCCATCGTCTTGCGGGTAATGTTCCACAAGCTCGAGGACGTGCTTTCAACAACGACAAGCAAATAACGATGTGGTAAACGGTATGTCTAATCCAACCTTAACCTTTATGATCTAAGTTCCTTTTGTTGCTTTACATGTATCATTAAATGTCTTTAAAATTGAATAGGTATGTTCTTGTTAATAATACATATGCTTACATTTTGTTGATTCGGAAGCCGAAAGAGTTTTGTCTCGTTAGAATTTGACCCTATATTTGCTAAGCCGCATACGAAACTAGAAAAGCCTTTCACCATTGAAGTCGTCGATGGAGAACCCATCACCGTTGATGTTATTATTTGTGATTGCATCTTGAGCCTAAACGAACATGATTTCCTTATCGATCTTATTCCTATGAAACTTGGAAGCTTTGACGTCATCATCGGCCAAACATCATGCGGAAATCATTTGTTTCGAGAAGCGCATTCGAATTCATTTACCTTAGGGGGATACATTGAAAGTTTTCAATGAAAAATCCTCCAAGGGACTCAAGCTTATGTCGTGTACTCAAGCCTGAAAATGTCTAAGCAAGAATTACATGGCTTTCTTGGCCTATGTGGTCAACACGAAAGTCAAAGGGAAAGACCTTAAGGAAGTTCCGATTGTACGAGACTTTCCGGAAGTGTTTCTCGATGACCTGAGTGGTCTACCTCTCATACATGAACTGGTGTTTAAGATCGACTTAATTCGGGGAGCAAACCCCGTGGCCAAGTCACCTTATCGACTTGCACCATCGGAAATGCAAGATTAGCTAGTCAACTTCAAGAGTTGACTGATAAGGGCTTTATCCACCCTAGCTCTTCGCCATGGGGTGCACCCGTTCTGTTCGTAAAGAAGAAAGATGGATCGTTCCGTATGTGCATTGATTACAGTGAGCTCAAAAAACTTACCATCAAGAACCGCTACCCTCTTCCTCGCATTGATGATCTTTTTGACCAACTTCAAGGAGCTGCTATATTCTCAAAGATCGATTTACGTTCCGACTATCATCAATTACGAGTTCATGATGATGATATCCCAAAAACTGTGTTCCGTACTCGATATGGACACTATGAGTTCATGGTTATGCCCTTTGGGTTAACAAATGCTCCTGCTGTCTTTATGGATCTCATGAATCGAGTATGCAAACCGTATCTGGACAAGTTTGTAATTTTCTTTATAGACGACATACTTATTTATTCAAAGTCCAAAACCGATCATGAACTTCATTTGCGACAAGTTCTTAAGCAGTTGAAGAAAGAAGAATTGTACGCAAAGTTTTCAAAGTGCGAATTCTGGCTTGAGGAGGTCTAATTTCTATGACACGTGGTGAATAGCCAAGGAACTCACGTTGACCCTGCAAAGGTGGAAGCTGTGAAAAATTGGTGTATCCCTACAACCCCAACCGAAGTCTGTTCTTTCATTGGTCTAGCTGGATATTACCGACGTTTCATTGCCAGCTTTTCTAGAATTGCGAAGCCGCTTACTTCCTTGACTCAAAACAATAAACCATTCGAGTGGGGGTCTGAACAAGAAGAACCCTTTGAAGCATTAAAGGAAAAACTGTTTAATGCTCCTATCTTGACCTTTCCCGATGGAAACGATGATTTCACTGTATACTGTGATGCATCTAGACAAGGCCTTGGTTGTGTTCTCATGCAACGAGGAAAGGTCATAGCATATGCATCGAGACAACTGAAGGTCCATGTGGTGAATTACACGACCCATGATCTTGAACTTTGTGCTGTGGTTTTTGCCTTAAAGATTTGGAGGCATTACCTTTATGGGACGCAATGTATAGTCTACACCGATCACAAAAGCCTTCAACATGTTTTCAATCAAAAGGATCTCAACATGAGACAATGTCGTTGGGTCGAGTTGATTAGTAATTTTGACTGTGACATTCATTACCACCCTAGAAAGGCAAATGTCGTAGCCGATGCACTAAGTGGTAAGATTCATAACTAGATGGTCTCGTTTCAAGAAATTCTCGATCGACGACAATGGTTTAATACCTTAAGGGAATTTGATACTGAGGTTCGTCTAGATGATAGCGAGACTACAGTGCTGCTGCAATATTTGAGGATTGAGAATGACATCGAGACTTGTATCTTGGAGGCTTAACAAGCGGTTCAAGCGGAAGGAAAAATGGGAGAGGAATTGGAGTACAATCTTCGAGCTCAACTAGAAACGAAACCCAATGGATTGTTGTACTTCTTGAATTGAATTTGGGTTCCAAATCGTGATAATCTTCGTGCCTTCATCATGAATGAAGCTCATCAAACTCGTTACTCTATTCACTCTGGTTCCGATAAGATGTATATGGATCTGCGTGGGCAATACAGGTGGCCTGGAATGAAGTAAGACATCGCAACTTACGTAGCCAAGTGTCTTGCGTGTACAAAGGTTAAATCTGAACATCAACGTCCTAGTGGATTGCTTGAACAACCCGAGATTCCCATGTGGAAATGGCAACACATATCCATGGACTTCATAATCAAGCTAACTCGCACCTCTCGTGGTCATTATAGCATATGGGTGATCGTTGAGCGTTTGACCAAATCGGCACATTTCATACCCATACGTGACACTTACAAAACATCAAGGTTGGCTCGTATATAGATTGATGAGATTATGAGTCGTTACGGCGTACCTTTGCATATCATATCCGATCGAGACGCTCGTTTCACTTCGTACTTTTGCTCGTCTATGCAAGAACTCTTGGGTACTCAATTGGATTTAAGCACGACTTACCATCTTCAAACGGACGGTTAAACCGAGCGAACCATTCAAACCCTGGAGGATTTGCTACGCCTTTGTGTCCCAGACTTCGGTGGTGACTGGGATACGCATTTACCTCTCGCGGAATTCTCGTATAATAATAGTTACCACTCGAGTATCAAGATGGCACCCTTCGAAGCACTTTATGGTCGCAAATGTCGTTCCCCAATCTGCTGGACGGACATTGATGAAAATTCATCACTAGTCCTGAACTCATACAAGAAACGACCGATAAAGTCTCCACGATTCGTAAGAACCTTGAAGTGGCTAGAAGTCGACAAAAGAGTTATGATGATAAATGACGCAAGCCGTTGGAATTTCAAGTTGGGGATATGGTTCTTCTTAAAGTCTAACCATGGAAGGGAGTCGTTCGCTTTGGAAAGAAGGGTAAATTAGCTCCACGATTTGTAGGACCTTTCAAGATTCTGAAAAGGGTCGAGAAAGTGGCTTACAAACTGGAACTACCTTCGATCTTAGCAGGGTTCATCCTGTTTTCCATGTCTCAAATTTGAGGAAATGTTTGGCTGACAAAAGTCTGAATGTGCCATTGGATGACATTTAGGTCGACGAGTCCTTACATTTTGTTGAGAAGCTCGTTGAGGTCATGGATCGCATCATGAAGAAGAGTAGAACGACTACCACTCCAACCGTCAAGGTTCGTTGGGAGAATAAGCGTGGACCTGAGTTTACTTGGGAACGCGAGGACCATATGAAGAAGAAATACCCGCACTTGTTCATTTAGTTTAATTCTGAATTTCGGGACGAAATTCTTAAAAGTTGGGAAGACTGTAACATTTCGTATTTTCGTTAAATAAAAGTTAGTTTCGTTATGTACTTATAAGGGCCTTCTTGTCATTTATGAAATTATGTGGGTCGTTTATGCTTGATTCTTTGTTAATTTAAAAGTTGATAAGTTAATTTATTAAATAATAATAATAATAATGGTAATTACAACTTTTACTTATTATAAAACATAACTTAAGTTATATTCATAAATAATAAATAATAATAATAATAATAATAATAATAATAATAATAATATTAATAATAGTAAAAAATAAAATAAAAATAATAATAACAATTGAAATACAAATTTATAAAAGTTAAATAATTAATAAGTTAGAATAATGTTAAAAACTTAAAGTTTAATTAAGTTAAGGGGTCATTTATGTCAAATTGGGAACTTTAAATAAAAGTTTAATAATAAAATAATAAATCTTTAAAACTACAGGGACTAATTGTGTAAAATTACAAAACCCAACCCCTACCCCCTTCTCTCTCCCCGTATTTCCGGTGAGGGACTCCGGCGGAACTCCGACAAGGCCCAAAACCACCGAAACTCTTCGGATTTCGAACCCAAATCGTTCCAACCATTTCGTGGTCTAGATTTGAACCTATTACCATGCTTTAATTCGACTTTAATGATCATTATGGGCATTCAAACACGAAACCGAAGCTCATCTTCAATCATCGAACCGTTCGACCATCAAGACGCAATAATACTCTAATTAATTGGAACTTAATGGATGGTATAATCAATCCTAAACTGATATCTAACATAATTTCACCTGAAATCCACGAACACCCCTCAATCGAGTATCACCATTACCGCGACCTGCAATTTAATCGAACCTTACCTTTTATACGTTTTCCTCTCAAATTTATAGAGGGTTTTTGTTCCGCATTGTCTATAGAAGCTTATCATTCAATTAGTTGGGTTAACATCGGTCAAAACATCTTGAATCAACTCCTCCTCTGCGGCGACTTGATTCTTCTCATCTTCGTCGATTGTGTATCAAAAACAGGTAATTCCACACATCCTCATACTCGGTTTCACCTATTAATCAAAAGCCCTATGTTTATTACAAGAATCATAGTTAAGTTCATGTTCAATTAGAATCAAATCGAAATTAGGGTTCATGTGATTGGGGATTTCACGCAATTAATGGTTTGACTGGGTGTGAGAATAATATTGTCAGTTGATATGAATCAACTAGGATCGAATATGATGATTGAGTCAATCATTATATGGCAGAATCATACAATCATAGGACATTGAATGCAAGATATACTCATAAATGCTCTTTGTATTAATTGAAGTTAACGGTTACAATAAATGCTAGGGTTTGAGCATTAAATAGTAACAACACAACTTCTGAACATAAAACTAAACAAAATATTCTGATAGTCTATCAACAGTCACTTCACATACGAGGATTTTTATTCTATTTATAGGCTGACAGGATGCATTTACAAAAAGACTAAATTACCCTTGTACTATAATCTAATCTAAGTACAAAAAGTCTTCATCAGCATTTCTTGTTGACCATCCGCATTAACTAATGTGGATGTGTTGATCTTCATTAGCACTTGTTTTCTTCTATCGCATTTGTTTTTGGTCATTAGCATTGACAAATGCGGATGAACAAACACTTTGTGCATTTGTTGAAGAGCATCCACATTAGTAAATGCGGATGTGCAAAATCCTTGTCAGCATTTGTTCAGATGTCCGCATTTGTTAATACGGAAGAACAAACACTTGTCAGCATTTGTTTTGTGGTCATCCACATATGCAAATGCGGATAACCGTCACATCTTTTGTTGTTGCAGATTCTTCATCCGCATTGGTTCTTGGACTTGTGGGATTTCCAGCAGAACAACCATCAATCCACCACTTGAATTGGCGTGTATGATCCTTACAGAGTCCAACAATACTCCCCCTAAGGATTATACAGCCTATGTACTTCAAGGATTTTACGGTGGATGAGGTAGTGAGGATTTTGTTGGGTCTTGTACAGCAAGAGAGGAGACTTGTGTTTCTGCAAGTGATGGTCCAAAATGGCCTTTATCATATTGACAAAGTCATTGGCTTCAAACATCTTTTCTCTATTCAGCACATGAATCTTCATTTGGCTCGTAGTGTGGATTGCTTCAATGGGCAACCTTTTCAATGAGATGGGTTCCCACATTGAGATAGTTGATAATCAATCTCTATGAATCAGTAGAGATCCTTCCACATCCACCTCTAGATTCACAATGTTCCCAAGTTGCAAAGGAGTCTTCTTCTTCCTCCTCTGCTCTTTCTTGGCTATGATTCTATCATAAGCCAGCTTGAGTATCTATATGCACTTGAGAAAGAAGTGCATATCTTCTTCTCCTAGCTTGTTGTTTATTTCTTTGAAGTGCCTTGTGTATATGTAGTGGATATAATATTTATCTAGCAATCTCATTTCATGTGCACTAAACAACCTTATCTCAGCACCTTCTTGACCTCCCCACTTCCTCTCAATCACCATCTCATATGTCTTCCCATCATAATAGACATTTGAGATTGGTTGGAGGAGTGAGTTCCAGCAACCATCTTTCTCTTCAAAGATTTAGTTGGTTTCACTTTGAGCTTAGGAAAGATAACTTCTTCTGCTGATTTTGTCTTCTTTGTTTTCAAGGGGATTCAAAAAGGACCTATCCTTCCTCATGCAGTAGCCTTAAGAGATTTGAAGTTGTTAGTTCTTTTGAATATCGTCAGTATGTCTTCAAACTCATAACCCCTGAACATAACCTTATAATTGATACTCTCCATATTGGTTAGTTCTTTCAGATCATAAATGTACAGTGAGTTCACTAGAGCAGTATACTCAATGAAGAATTGAACCAACCCTGAGATCCTTTTGACCATGAAGATGTTCCGGTCACTATCATACTTCCACGCAATTATCTTTTGATCAGTCTTGCCCTAGGGAGTAGATACACCTCTGATCAGTGGTGAGCCCTTCTTGAAGCTTTAACTATGAAGGCTCAGCAAACCACTCAGGATATCTATGTAAAACAGGTGCCAAAGAGTCATGATCTCTGTGGGTGAGTTGCATGTCTTGTGTAATACTCTAGTTCTTGGTTTCTTGCTGATAATTTCTTCTTCAATCTTTTTCAGCCTTTCCTTCTTCTTATTAATCAGCCTGGGCATTGCAGCTCTTAGGGAATTTGTCTTCATATTCCTGAGCTTCCTTTTGGTGAAACCTTGTTAAGACAGATAGTCCTTTATTTCCCTATCAGTCATTATGTAGGGATCAGATACAAGGATTGAGGAGCTTCAGTCTGCTTGGCTTTTGATGTGAATTTAACCACTGGAGATTTGGAAGTTAGAGACTTTTCATACTCAGTCTCATATGTAAGGTCCAACAGTTTGTTTAGCTTTGTTTCTTCTGCTATCATCCCCTCATAGGTCAATCCAAATACCTCATCAGGGTCATAGCCATGATTGATGAGAAACATAGCTTTCACCATCAAGTCATCTGTCTGAGCTTTCTCCACCATCTCATGAACAATAGACTCAACCTTCATAGGGCTTTCTCTTGCTATTTGTTCATCAACCAAATAGCCTCCCTCTATCTATCCTTCTTCAAGATCTATACATTCAGCTCTCCTTTCAGTTCTGCCTCAGCTTTTTCATGCTCATCTAAAAATTCAGCAATGGCTGCAAGGCTACAAGGATCATCTTTTTGCTTTTTCTTGACAGGCTCTTCTTTTTCTATTGGTGTTTTGCCGTTTGCCTTTTCAGATAGATATTTCCTCTTTTTGGTATATGTTTGCATTCTTGGACCAGATGAGGTTTCAGCCTTTTCAGCTTCTTGAGGCAATTTCTCAGCCTATTTCTTTTCAGTTGTAGCCTATTCTTTCACTTTAAGCTCAACTTCTAATTCTTCTTTCTCTTGATGTTCTTCACAGAGCTTTCTAATCACCTCCTTTTGTTCATAAGTTAATAATACATCAGGAACAATTTGTAAACTCAATTACTTCTCAATTGGGACAGGAGATTGAGGAGTGATTAAAATTGGTTCAGCAGCTTGCCTCTAATCAACAATAAAATCCCAAAACTCATCATCTATAATGAATTCTTCACCAGTAAAAATATCAAGAGCCCTAATCATATCACTGAATTCAGACTCTTCATGTGAGTTTCCTCATGATCTTTGCTAGAATATACTACCATAGCCAAACTTTGCTCTCCTAGCTTGGTTCCACTTGATTCAGCTTCTTTAATTGGATCTGAGAATCTCAAATGCTTAGCAGGAGGAGAGTCATCATCACTCTCTCCTGAGGAACTTTATTTATCATCTTGTTCCTTCTCATCATCTTTCTTCTTCTTCTCTGTCTCATCTTTATCACCTTCATCATCTTTTTCTTTTTCAAATTCTTGTTTTTATCATAATCAATAGCTCCAACTCAGCAATCCTTTTATTCTGAGATTCAATATGTTTTAGCTATTCAGTGATTATGTCGGATTGTTCTTCAATCAATCCTTCCTGCTCTTCCATAGCTATTGTTTGGATTGCTAAAGTGTCCACATGACCACTTATTTCATCCCTTGAGTGTTCGAGAGCAGCTTTAAGTTCTTCTATTTGCTTTTCTTTTTCTTCCTTTTCAGCCTCATATATGTCTTTCAATTCTTTCAACTCCTTCTCCTTCTCATCCAACTCTAGAAGTCTGTCCTAAATGATTCCAGACCTTCTATCTAGTAGTTTTTTCATTTGTGCCACCTTCTTCAGAAGCTCAAATATCATCTCATCTTTGTCATCTGGTCTGTTCACCTCTGATTCAGCAAAACTCTCAAAGGGAACTGCTTCTGAAGTGACTTGCCTAATAGGCATCTGTCTTTGATGATCCTTGCAGGACCGTTTAAGGGCTTAAACACAATTACAACACAACAACACAATGAGGAGATTAACTAAACTTTAATCAAACAGTGAACTGGGTAACCAAAGTGATACAAAGAACACAAGTAAAGCAAGAGACAGAACAAGAGAGTATGGGTTTCAAGGAGGCAGTATATTGCTTTCTCAAGTTCTTTTACAAGTGTTACAAAGCATAAAGAAAGATACAAGAACTTGAAATACTTATACTACAACCTACAGCCGGCTATACTTTGAAATCCAGCTGGATACAATTGACTAGACACTAACAAAATCAATTGTAGGATCAAAAGGCATATCTGCCTTTTGACCTTGTGACTATGACATGCCATAGCTCACATCCTTATACATTACAAAAAGGATAAAGTACATAAAGTGGAAAGTTACAGACTCAAGACCTCAATGTACAGTTACCAAAAGCAAGGCCCTTTTCACCAACTCATGTAAGTTAGTGACTTTACAGAGATGCAGCGGAAAAGGTGCTTTATGGAACAGTACATCAGATAAAGCATGTGTACTAAAAGTCTTCGGAAGAAATCTGTCTTCATAGGTTGAAGCTTTGGAAGACTTTGTCTCTGAAGCTTCGGAAGACTTCATATTTGGCTTCGGAAGATATTGGTCTTGGCTTCGGAAGATTTTACACTTAGAGTATTTTCTAGTGCATTGTGTAAAACTTCCGAAGCATTCTTCACTTCAGTACTTAGTGCATGTTGCTGAGACACTTAGGATGTTTTGGGTTGCATCAGACTTAAGGAATCCTTACAAACTCCCCCTAGGCTGATGCTACCAAAATACTTAGAAGATCTTCAAATGTTGGTAGTCTTCAGTACAATCAGGACCATTCCTTTCTTCATTAGATGGTCAGGATCATCAAGACTCTTATAGTATCTTCTTATCTCAAAGAGATCATGCAGAGGTAAGTTGATTATGTCTTGCCATGAGTAGACATTCTCAACACCTTGATCTCTGATAACATTCCATCTTTCTGGATTGGTAGAGTAAGTCCAGGACAAGATGGGTGTCTCAGTAGTTAGAGGAGCCACTTGAATAGGAGTTGATTGGGCTGCCTCATCATGCACTTCCTCAGGTTGATCTGATTCAGCCTGAGGTGCAGAGGTAGATGACTTTGGCTTCTTCTTCTTAGTCTTTGGTTTAGAAGCCATCCTCTTCTTCCTCTTGGATGTCTTTAACTGAGAAGACTGGTCTGCAGCACCATGTTGATCATCAGTGTCTTTCTCAGTTGGGTGTTCCTCCCTCACAGGTTCAGAAGGAGAGGGAGTTTGACCCTGCCTAGGATCAGAAGATGAAGCTTGCTGAGGCTCAGCTGGAGGTGCTGGTTGAGGTGTCTCTGGTTGTTCAAACTTGACCTCCACTTCAGGTGGGACTTGACTTGGAAGAGAGTGCAAGTCAATGAGTTCTCCACTTTTAATCTTCTGCTTGATCACCCTAATATGCTCATCCATAGTGGATAGAGACATGGGGCCAAGTCTCCTTCCGGAGAATCCATATAGCTTCAAGAAGCTCACCATTCTTTGTCTGTCAGCAGACTTCTTTGCATTCTTTTGAATGATGGCTCTTGACTTTGCAGCTTCTTCCCTTAGCTTCCTTTTAGTTGTCTTTCTTTCTTTGACTAACTCAAGCTCAAGTTGCTTTAGGTACTCGAACTCAATGAAGTCATAGGACAGAGGAAGAAGTGCATCTGATAGAAGCCTGTGGCACTCAGGTAGTTGATCATCTTGATCCTATCTTCTTCTTTATCTACCTGAGGTTCTTGTGGAGCCACATCTTCCTGTGCAGGACTTTCTTGAACTGGTGAGAGAGTGGGAGCATGCTTGTAAAGTCTTTTCTGTCTCTTCTCCTCTTTGAGTTGGAGAAGTAACCTTGCATCCTCTTTCTCCTTCAACTCTCTTGACACTTCCATGTCAGCCAGTTCATTTAATTTTTCTAAGGAGAGGGAGATGATTTCATCAATATCATAGTTCCTGGTCTGTAAGTAGGTAATCCTGACTGCCCTTAACTCATCATCTTGAGTATTTGGTCTGGGGGCAGCCCTGATTGCAGCTTGCATGAAGCTAGATGACCCAGTAGAACTTTCTCCCCTTAGTCTCCTTTTCCTCTCTCTCTCTTCCTCCTCAATTTCTTCAGAAGTCATTATCCTTTTCCCTTTGTCACCAACAGACCTTTGTGACTCAGGGTGGATTGAGGCTTGGCCTTCATTGCTTGGAGTAGCTTCCATGCTCTGGCCAGAGAGAGGCTGAGAAACACCTTCACCAGCAGGTGTCTCAGATGGAGTTTGGACCTCTGCAGCAGTTGTTGATGATGAGACAGGGGTCTCAGGTTCTGCCACTGGGCCTTCAGTCAAGGTTTCCCCTATGAAACTAATCTTAGGGTCCACCTCAACATCCAGTTGATCGATGACATTGCCTGATTGCCTAAGTCTCCTTCTTAGAGTGAACTCTGCAAGGATCCTGTCTGGATTCTTTGAGCCAGCCTGTCAGCTTGTCTTGAATTGCTTGGATTGACAAGTGGCAAGTTGACTAAATCCAGTCTTTCATAGAAGCTCAGGCTTTGGAATTGAAAAACTTCTTGTTGGCCTTGAACTCTGTGAAGTATAAGGGCTCTCCTGTCATCATCATACCTCCACCTTATGATGTAGTTGCCAGTTCCTTGTGGTGGAGATGAGACAGCCCTTGGTATACCTTCCTCAAAGAGACTCCTGATGAGTGAGTCTATAGAGTCCACATTAATGTGAACTTGAGGAAGTTGCTGAGAATGCACAACAGCAAGTGAGGATGGTGAGTCCTCTATGTCCATTCTCTCTGAAGAACTCCCAGGTTCTGTGGTTGTAATAACTTTCTCCCCCTTTTTGGTAGCATCACCCACTTGCATAGGTGAGCTGGAGGATAAGTCAATCACTTCCACAGGTTCTTGTGTTCCTGGTTGAGCTCTCCTTAAAGGTCTCCCAGCTAGTTTTTCCTGCAGATATGAAATCTGGAGTTGCTGATCATTGACCCTGTTTTGTAAGGTAGTCACCTGAGATTCCAAGTGACTAACCTTAGAGACTAAATAGGTGCATGTTTTTGACAATTTCTGCACCTTTAGTCTCAAATTCCCCTCATCTTCATCAGAAGAATCATTGGGGGATGAGATGATTGGACCAAAGTCCTCTCTCTCACCACCAGCTTGAGTTTCTTGGCTGCTGGTTTTCCTCTGCTCACTGGCAGCCTCAGTTGAGATGCCAGTGGGCTGAGTTGCCATGGTTGAGGTCTTAATGATGTAATCACTTTCAAAAGTGAGAGCCTCTTCCATATGGACATCCTGAACAGGTTCAAAGTGTCCACCTCAGTAGTAGGTGACTGATGTGGGATAGACTGAGGAGAGTCAGAGGTACTCATCTCTCTTTGAGTAGGGGAAGAGAAGAGAGACTCATGGTACTCACTGAATCCTAAGTCTTCATCAGTGTAGAAGGATAGGTTGGGAATTGGTTGGTTGAGATCCAAAGGCTGGGGATGGTAGCTGTCCCCTGAAGGTTGTTCACTTGAGTGTTGAGACTCAGAGTGAAGGCTTAAGGTTGTTGGGCTAGTGAGCTCATCAGGGTGAGCTTGAGGAACCTCAGCCCTGATAGGTGAAGTAATGGGAGTGGTTTGCTCCTCAGGAGAAGTGGGAGCTCTAGTATCCACTTCTTCCTGTAAGGTTGAGTATATGGGGGCCTGCACAGACTCAATAGCCTGAGCAGGGGTTCGTTTGGATTTTCTTTGGTAGGTGGGGTGATTTCTGGTCTTTTTAGGGGTAAGGATAAAAGAGGTGTGGGTTCAACACTAGCTTGTGTTGCTAGGTTGTCACCTTGAGCAATGAGCTCTAACATTTTTGGGACTAGGGCTGTTTCTACCCCTGAGAAGCCTACAGTTGGCTTCTTCATTATTTTAAAGATGCCGGGCTTCATCTGTCCCAATTTAAGAATATTACTTGTTTCCCTCAACTGTGAGCCCAGTTCACAGTTGAGAATGTGTTGAACATATCTAGGAAACATGTAATACTCTAAGGAGTCTAAGTTTGCAAGTAAATTAGTATAAACAAATTGTGAATACCTGAACTTGACCCCCTGAACCATTCCATGAACTATAAAGGAGAGATCCTCAGGAATCTGGTCCCATCCACCATGCTTGTTTGATAAGCTGTGGATAACCACATGGAGCAGGAATTTCCATTGGGATGAGACCTTCCCTTTCCTGAAGGTCTTTACAGAGAAATCTCCCTCATAGCCCATCTGCTCAAAGAATGATTAACAGCTTCTTTTGGGAAGGACACCTCACCTTCTTCATCATCCAGCTGCAAATGTTGGTTAATGATGGCCGGAGTGATGAAGATTGTCCTCCCTTGCACTGTGGCAGACAGTGCCTTCTCCCCATCCATAATGACCTCTTGGCAGGTCTTCCAGAATTCAAGCAAGTGATCCTCATATAGAGTAGGATCAATGGTCAGGGAGGTGAAATAGTTTGACAGAGTCAAGAATTGGCAAATCTCTGAGAAACTTGCATCTTTCTCAGAGCTTAACAGAGCAACTTGATTATGTTGCCTGTGAAGTTGCATGGAGAAATCTGGGTTGTTTCTGCGGTTAAGGTTGGCCATTTCAGAAGCTTAAGGGTGAAGAAAGGTAGAAAGCAAAGGCGGTTTAGAGAATTAGGTTAGAGAAATAGTAGAATTGAGGAAGATAGTGGGAAAGAGGGGGAACCGTTGGGTATTTATGTGAAAAGGGATTTGAACCAAAGTTAATGAAAGAGGATAAACTTTGAAATCCGGAAGTCGGTCCCACCTCTGAAAAGGTAGTTTACTTTTGCTCAAAAAGTAGTTTTCTTGGAATTCGAAAAGCTTCCGAAGGTTATTTGTCTTCGGAAGTTTTGATTGAAAAAGCTTCCGAAGCTAAAATGGCTTCGGAAGATTTTCCTGAGAGTCTTGAAGATTTATGCTTCGGAAGAGAAATAAACCCTTGGATGCTTTGTATAGAAATAAACAAAGCTTCCGAAGGTTAATTTTGCTTCGGAAGGAAAAGGTTCTTAAAAATGAATAAGTGTCTGAGATAAGAATTTTAAGCTTCGGAAGATGAAATTTTGACTTCTTCCGAAGGTAAAATCTCTTAGACAGTTATTTATTTTGAAGACATGTTTTTCTTCCGAAGATAAAATTTTATCTTCCGAAGTATCAAAAATTTTCAAGAATCTAAGGAAAGTCTTCAAAAAGATTTTACATCCAAAAAAACATGAGCTTATGAAAGTGATGAACTAGACAACTTAGGACACACATATTTTAAGAAGAAATAATTAGAATTAGTTTTAAGAAAAAGTCTACTCAAAGTTAATCATCCCAATAGCTGATATCAGATACTTAAATCTCTGTTCATCAAAAGCTTTTGTGAACAGATCAGCATATTGTTCATCTGTATGAACTTTGACTAGTTTAATTAATCCTTTTCATAGTTATCTCTTATTAAATGATACCTGATGTTGATGTGTTTGGTCCTTGAGTGCTGCACAGGGTTCTCAGTGATAGAGATAGCACTATTGTTGTCTATGTGGATAGGAGTCTCTTTGAAGTTAAATCCATAGTCCAGCATCTGATTTTGAATCCAAAGCACTTGAGCACAGCAGCTTGCAGCAGCAATGTATTCAGCCTCAGCAGTTGATGCAGACACACAGGATTGTTTCTTGCATTGCCATGAGACCACCCTTCCACCAAGGAATTGACATCCCCCAGATGTAGACTTTGCAGTCATATTGCAACCACCATAATCACTATCTGTATAGGCATACAGATTGAAATTTGGATTCTTTGGATACCATAGACCAAGTGTTGAAGCACCTTTGAGGTATCTTAAAATCCTTTTCACAGTGATTAAGTGAGACATCTTAGGGTTGGCTTGATATCTTGCACAAATACATGTAGCAAACATGATATCAGGCCTGCTAGCTGTAAGATACATAAGAGACCCAATCATAGCCCTGTATAAATGTTCATCTACACACTCCCCCTCAAGATCTGGACCAAGGGAGTGGTTTCTGGCTATGGGTGTCTTAGCAATCTTACAATCAGTCATGTTGAACCTCTTGAGTATGTCTTGAACATACTTTGACTGACTTATGAAGATGCCATCTTCAACCTGCTTCACTTGAATTCCCAGAAAGAAGTTGAGTTCTCCCATTGAACTCATCTCAAATCTGTCTTTCATCAGCTTCTCAAAGTCTTTGCAGAGCTTTGGATTAGTTGAACCAAAGATGATGTCATCTACATATACTTGAACCAGCAATAAGTCATTTCCCTGTCCTTTGATGAAGAGAGTTCCATCTATAGTACCTCTCTTGTATCCATGTTTACAAAGATACTCAGATAGTGTCTCATACCACTTCCTGGGTGCCTGATGCAGCCCATAAAGAGCTTTGTCAAGCTTGCAGACATAATCAGGATGATCAGGGTCTACAAAACCAGGTGGTTGTTTGACATAAACCTCCTCATCAATCACTCCATATAAGAAAGCACACTTTACATCAAGTTGGTAGACCTTGAAGTTCTTGGATGCAGCAAATGCCAGGAATATCCTAACAGCTTCTAGTCTTGCTACAGGAGCAAAGACATCAGTGTAGTCAATCCCTTCTTCTTGTGTGTATCCTTGAACAACTAGTCTTGCCTTGTTCTTGATGATGATTCCTCTATCATCCTTCTTATTCCTAAAAACCCATTTGGTTCCAATGGTAGTCTTCCCATGAGGAAGAGGACAAAGGTTCCAAACTTTCTGCCTTTTGAATTGAAGCAGCTCTTGTTGCATAGCTTCAACCCAACTTCCATCCTTTAGAGCTTCATCAACTTTCTTGGGCTCTATCTGAGATAAGAAACAAGAGTGAAGACAAACATTTGCTTCATGGGTTTGTCCTCTTGTTCTTACCCCTGTGACAACATCTCCAATGATGTTTGTGGTGGGGTGAGACTTGTGGATCCTTAGCTGAGGGATCACAGCAAGTTGTTGAGAAAGATCCAAATTTGAGAAATTTAGATCTGGTCTGGAAGATTCACCCTCCACATTATCACACTTATCAAGATTAACTTGATCCAATGAGTGTGTGACATCATTGATGTTGTCATCTATGGTATGGTTATTAGCATCAAGAAATTCCTGATCACTATCACCATCACCATTGTTGTTCTACAAGTGAGGTGTCTTTATCTGGTTGAGAGGCCTCTGAGCTGGAATTTGAAGGCATGCCAGATGTATCAGCTGAATTTGTCATTGTTGTGCTGATAGAAACCTCATTTGCTGAAGTAGTTCCAACTGGAGCTGAAGATGTATGAGTTGAAGGTCTTCCTAGCTCAAATCTTGGATCAGGATCACCTGTATTTAAATTTTCTGCAGATCCTGAAACATGCTCACAAGATTTGTTAAAACAGTTGGTAACTAAATCAAGATCAAACAGCCAATCCGGACCAGAACCAGCCACACAAGGTGTGTGCTCATTGAAAGTCACATTGGCTGACTCCTCAACAATTCTAGTTCTGAGATTGTATACTCTATAAGCTTTAGCTTGGAAGAGTATCCAATGAAATGTCCATCATCTGATTTCTCAGCAAACTTGGCAATTTGATCTTTGGTATTCAAGATGGTGCAGGGACATCCAAATGACCTGAGAAAACCAATGAAAGGTTTCCTCTTGTGCCAAAGTTCATAAGGAGTCTTACCATGTGTCTTAACTACTAAAACTCTGTTTTGCACATAGCAAGCAGTATTAACTGCCTCTGCCCAGAAGGTGATAGGCAGTTTAGAGTCAGACAACATAGTTCTTGCAGCTTCAATAAGTGTCCTGTTTCTCCTCTCAGCAACTCCGTTTTGCTGAGGAGTCCTGGGAGCACTATATTGTCTTGTAATACCTTTTTCATCACAAAATGTATCAAGGATTTGGTTCTTGAATTCAGTTCCTTGATCACATCTTATGGTTTTGACCTTGTGATCACATTGATTCTCAACTTTTAAGATGAAATTCTTCAGAATCTCAGGGGTTTCATCCTTAGTTCTAAGGAAAAAGACCCAAGTGAATCTTGTAAAATCATCTGTGATCACCAAACAGTAAGAGGTCCTTCCTAAACTCATTACACTGGTGGGGCCAAAGAGATCCATATGTAACAAGTGTAGGGGAGTAGTGATGGAGTTCTTTTCCTTAGGCTTGTGAGATACCTTGTGTTGCTTCCCTTTCAGGCATGCAACACAATGATCATCACTTGTAAACTCTTTCTTTGGCATTCCAGTTACCAGATCATGTTTAATTAATTTATTCATGTTCTTAAAGTTTACATGGCACATTCTTTTATGCCATAGGAAAGACTCATCACTATTTGCTTTAGATAGAAAGCATGAAACTTCTCCAGAGGGAGATGTTTCTTGCAAATCCATCTTGTACATGTTCCCTTTCCTGGGGGCTCTGAGCAGGATATGCTCATGAGGAATGACCACACCAGGCTTGAGAACAATGCACTCATGCTCAGTAAAGAGCATGTTATGACTCTGATCACAAAATTGGGATACACTCAGAAGATTGTACCCAAGCTCCTTAACAAAGTTTACCTTCTCAATGCTGAGCTTACCATTTGTGACCTTGCCCCTTCCAGAAATGTAACCACCTTCATCTCCTCCAAAAGCAACTGGTCCTCCATCAATTCTCTCAAAATTATGGAGTAGAGACCTATTGCCTGTCATGTGCCTGGAACAGCCACTGTCAATTATCCAGACATTCCTGTTTGTCTTGAGCTGTTCCTGCACAAAGAAAATGATTAGTTACATTTGGAAACCCAAGCCTTACTTGTCTTGGGCTCATTAAGTGTAATAGAAGGTAATGCAACAGTAATAGATCCTATGGTTGTACTATGGGGATCTTCAGCTGTTGTTGATGGAGAAACCTCAGTCATTTGGTCTTTCTTAGACTTCCACACCACCTTTGGAGTCTTGGACTTGACCTTCAAAACCTTAGAAGCTTTTGGAACTTCACAAGTTTTGATGACTGAACCTTCGGAAGAATCTACAGTCACTGCAGCAGACTTCAGTGCTTCGGAAGAACTCCTTTCTTCCGAGACCAACTTTGCTTCCGAAGGTAATTTTCCATTTACCTTCTTCTTTGATTTGGAGCTTCCGAAGGAAACAGACTTTCCTTCCGAAGCTTGAGACTTCTTGAGACTCTTTGAAGTCTTTGTTTGGTCATGTGGAGTACTTTTAGGATTGTATGGGCAATCCTTAGCAATGTGAGAAGTACTTTCACACATGACACATAACATTTTCTTCTTCAAAGAAGTCTCCTTTTGAGAGCAAGACTGGCTTTGGTCACATCCCTTCTCCACCTTCATCTTGGTAGATGCTGAGACAGTTCTTTTGGGCTGTGAACTGTTCTTGGAGTTTGATGGTCCAGGCTGTGCAGCAGTGGTACACAGCAGCTCAGTCTTCTTCTTTGCACTGAGATGATTTGAACAAGAACCATGACTCTTAGCTGAGGAGTCTTGGTTGATGTCTTCAGTCCTTACTACTTTGAAACCTGCAGAGATAAAAACTTGTTTCTGCTTAGCATCAAAAGTAGCCTTGATTTCTTGAGCCTTCTTTGCTTTCCTTTTGCTCTTCCTGATCAAGTTCTTTCTCTTGGACTTGGTCATCACAGTTGATTTCTTCTCCTCAGAAGGATAGTGGCCCTTGGAAGAATCCTCTTCTTCACTCTTCTCAGAGGAATTCTTCACTATCACTTCTTCATCATCCTCACTTATAGGATCTATGAGAGGAAGCTCATCTTCACAAGTTCCACACCTAGGAGATCTTACAGACAAGATTGTGTGTGGAGGAGCTATCTCATTTGATCCCAGTCCCTGTCTATTTTGATAACAAACTTTGTTGTGCAGGGATGAGGATATCATGTTCTTGAAGGTCTCTTCTTCAAGAACACTCTTCTCTGCCTTGGCTTTGCTGATCACAAGCTCAGCCTGGCACTCAGTCAACTTAGTGATGAGATCTTGGATCTGAGTTCTAAAATCTGTATGTTCATGTTTTAGTACTGAAATGGTTTTCTCCAAGTCCTCTATCTTTAACTTGTAATCATTTTCAGACTTTCTAAAATCAGATTTTAATATGTTTAATGACTCAAGATCAGATCTCATCTCTAAGTTGTAGGACCTGTATCTATTTACTTTAGCAATGCATTCAGGAGAGCAGAGATGTTCCAATACCTTGGCTTCATCATGGTCAGCCATCAGTGCTTGGTTTGGAGAAGCATCTTCCACCTGAAAGCTCCAGTCAAAGCCTCCCTCTTCAACAGCAACAGCAGCATGTTGCTTTGTCTTCTCAGCCTGAGGGGCTTTGTCAGTGTAGTTTGGTCTGGGTTGTGTTTGGCCCCCATTTGCTTTAGGTGCCTTACACTCCCTAGCAAAGTGACCCATAAGGTTACAGTTGTAACACTTAACTTTGCTTTTATCCAGCCCAAACTTACCACTGGTAGCATTGCTTGGAAATCTTCTTCCTGTCCTCTTGTAGAACTTCTTGGCTCTGTGAGTGAGGAGAGCCATCTGCTGAACTATCTCCATGTATTCCAGGTCATCTGGATGGATACAGTCCAGGTCTTCAAGAGTGAAGAGATAATTCCCACAGCTTTCATCAGCAGACACAAAGGCTTGAGAAGAACTTGTCTCTTGGAATGGGCTTCCTTGAGTAAAGTTCTCCCTTGGTGTCTCCGGGAAGGTGATGAAAGGACCCTTTTGTGAGTTGTCAGGGTAGCATATGAGATGATGTTGGGGTTCTATGCTGTCCCTTTCAACCACATGAAGGGCTGAACCCATTTGATTGTTGGAGTTGCCAGATGAACCTTGCATGTTCATCTCCATCTGGTATCCACTGAGAATCCCATACAACTCTGTAAGAGTAAGAGTCTTAAGGTTCTCAGTCCTCTTGATCACCACACAATAGTGTGTCCATTGCCTAGGAAGTGAGGACATGAACTTCCTTACAATGTCCCTGTTCTCAAGAGGAACTCCTCCATCCACTAGGGTATCCACAATCTCAACATACCTGAAGTATTGTTGGGTCATGGTTTCACCTGCTTTGAAGGTGAAATTCTCAAACTGCTGCTTCAGAAGATCTTTCTTGTTCTCCTTGGCTTCAGAGGAGCCTTCATACATCAGCTTCAGTGCATCCCACAGCTGTTTGGCTGTCTTGCACTTCTTAAAACCTCTGTATACAGAGTTTGGGAGAGCAGTCTGAAGAGCAGTCATGGCCTTCCTGTCAATCTCTACTCTTTTTCTATCTTCATCTGAGTAGTTGGCCACATCTTTAGGAATCATACCAGCACCAGTAGCAGAGGGGGTGCTGGGTATGAAAGGTCCATTCTCAACAGATTCCCACATTCTTGAATCAAGAGACCTGATGAAGCCTTCCATCCTCATGCACCAGGTGTCAAAATCATCAAGAGTGATCAGTGGGGATTTGTTCATGGTTCCAGTCTCCATATCAGTCTTTGAGATGGAAGCCATTTGAAGAGTTTAGTTTTTGTGTGTGTGAGGGATCTTAAGATGGTTAGATCTTATATCAAGAGCCTGGAAAGCTCTGATACCAATTGCAGGACCGTTTAAGGGCTTAAACACAATTACAACACAACAACACAATGAGGAGATTAACTAAACTTTAATCAAACAGTGAACTGGGTAACCAAAGTGATACAAAGAACACAAGTAAAGCAAGAGACAGAACAAGAGAGTATGGGTTTCAAGGAGGCAGTATATTGCTTTCTCAAGTTCTTTTACAAGTGTTACAAAGCATAAAGAAAGATACAAGAACTTGAAATACTTATACTACAACCTACAGCCGGCTATACTTTGAAAGCCAGCTGGATACAATTGACTAGACACTAACAAAATCAATTGTGGGATCAAAAGGCATATCTGCCTTTTGACCTTGTGACTATGACATGCCATAGCTCACATCCTTATACATTACAAAAAGGATAAAGTACATAAAGTGGAAAGTTACAGACTCAAGACCTCAATGTACAGTTACCAAAAGCAAGGCCCTTTTCACCAACTCATGTAAGTTGGTGACTTTACAGAGATGCAGCGGAAAAGGTGCTTTATGGAACAGTACATCAGATAAAGCATGTGTACTAAAAGTCTTCGGAAGAAATCTGTCTTCATAGGTTGAAGCTTCGGAAGACTTTGTCTCTGAAGCTTCGGAAGACTTCATATTTGGCTTCGGAAGATATTGGTCTTGGCTTCGGAAGATTTTACACTTAGAGTATTTTCTAGTGCATTGTGTAAAACTTCCGAAGCATTCTTCACTTCAGTACTTAGTGCATGTTGCTGAGACACTTAGGATGTTTTGGGTTGCATCAAACTTAAGGAATCCTTACAATCCTCCTTATCAGATGATGATTTTGATTTCTCTGAAGAGCTGGCAGAATATCCAAACTCAACAAGCTCAGTATTAGATGGTGATGATGGAATGGGAGAAGTATGGTGAGAGTGAATGGGTGAAACACGAGGTGAATGAATGGGTGATATATGAGGTGAGATGATGGGTAATGTTTGTGGTGATGGGATTGGTGATCTTTATGGTGATGGTATTGGTGTGGGAATAAAGGGATATGTTATAATCAGCTTCATCTACAGAAGGCCTAGTATGAAGATCACCCCCTACATCAACCTAGGGTGACACTATCCTCTGACCTTCATCCCTTTCAGTAGCATGCTCATCAACAGGTTGTTGATTATGAGCAGCTTGTTGTTCTTCTTCTTGAATAGGCTCATCAACAGGAGTTTCTTGTTCTTCTGCTTGTTCATCTGGATTAATCTACTGCAGCATCCATGGCAACAAGGGAAAATATGTTCCACTATAGAAATTCCTACGGTCTCTCTTCTTAATGTACTTGTAGGACTTGGCATTATAATGAGGAATATCCATCACATGTCCTTCAGGTACAATATCTGGGAAAGCATCATTGATGACGCATTGTAAGAACCTTGGATACATAAGGAACATGTGTCTTCTTCCATCCTGAATGTTTGATACCAGACCATTAAACACATAAGCAGACATGTTAAATGGTTTGTTAGTGCACAAAGCACATATAGTAGAAGAGGTAGTTACTGGAATGTCATTCCATCCAGTCTTCCTCTTTGATAGACAATGTTGGTAGAGATGAATGAAGAACCTCCAATGTAAGTCAACTAACCCCTTCACAATCTGCTTGCCTTCATAACCTCCCTCATATCCAATGTTGGCAAAGAAGGTAGTAATATCATCATCTTCAAATTCTAAGGGAGTGTTGGCATCATCACCAAACTGCAGACACTGTCTCACAGTTTGTTCAGTAATGGCCAATGTATGATCATCAAAGATTCTTCCAGACAGAGTCCTTACACCATCTATCTTTGTCGCCTCAGCAGTGCTCCAAAATGACCTTATGAATCTCTCATAAATGATTGGTCTGACTTCAATTACATGAGCAACTCTGGTAGTGGATATGAATCTGATCATGTCTCTAAGACCTTCTGCATCGGTACATCAGGGTCGAGATAACCACTGACATTATGGAGCTTACTCCAAGTGATATTTGCCATGTACCTTGCATTAGAGGCATATGAATTAGAAGATTTGATAATAATCATTAGATTGTAAAGCATACATCAAGTGAAATTTTTAGTTTGACTTTTGATGGTCAAAATTAAATGTTCATAGGTACTGTTCCATAGGAATCATGCTTATACTTGATGTTATCATGAATAAGTACTCTTATTTGTTTTTCATGTTTGTAGTGATCATCTTTTGCAGGATCGGGTTTGTCACTTAAACACTTGGATTTCTCTCAAACTCGCTTACAAAACACTCAAATCAGATGAGGTAAAGTCTTTTACAAGAGTTGATAATAATATAATAAGTACAAAAGAACACACAGAAATAATTTTCAAGCACTTGTATATATTACATTCAACTCAAGTATTACAAGACTCTTACCAGCATTAAAAATGAGTTTAATGAGAAACTATTATATACTAGATCCTACAGCCGGATATACTTTGACACCAGCTGGAAGCCTAAGACTAAAGCATATACTACAATGCTAAAGTTAAGGTATCTTAGATAAAGTATTATCTAAGATATGGTAGTCATGACATGTCCATGACTTACCTTTTGTCACGAACTAAAGATGGCAACTGTACTAACATAAAAAGGTAAACAGTGGAATAAAGTATGGTCAACTACATGGCTTTTGAGAAAACGCCATGCAGTATCTCAGAGGTCTGCAGCGGAGTGTCAGAGAGACCATACTTATGTCCACTGAATAATAGCAGGGTCTTCCGAAGGTAAGTTGGCTTCGGAAAAACAAGTTCTTCCGAAGCCACTTATACTTCGGAAGAGGCTTCTATACTTCCAAGGCTTGAGGACTTCTATACTTCGGTAGTTGACTTCAGATCTTTCATTCTAAATCTTGATCTTCGGAAGTAAGTTCTTTGTCTTCGAAAGTTGGAGTTTTCCTTCGGAAGTAAGTATTACACTTTGTCTTCGGAAGAGCTCCTTTTTCCTTCCAAGTTCCACACTTAGCTTCGGAAGTCTTTTATTTGTTGTACCAAAATCTTCTAAGTGATTTGGTTTTGGTTGCACCAACCTTTCTAGATCCAACAAACTCCCCCTAGGCTGATGCTACCAAAATCTCACTTGTTTCTGCTTCTCAAAGCTTTCAACACCAGGGACAAAAGATATTTGTCTGTCTCTTTGTTCTTCCCTGAAGTGGTGCTGAGAAGCTTGTACAAGTCATTGGTGGATAGGAGATCCAGTCTATCACTCTGAATGACATGTACCCTTTGTTGCGTCCCACTGAAAAGAGTTAGTTGATGGAGTTATAGTCATACTCCCATCTAACTATGGATTCAAGTTCAGGACCTTCAACCATTTGTAGAAAGGCTTTGCCTTTGGTTGTTGATCCCTTCCTTTTCTCCTCCTCTCTCAGTTTCAAATCTTCTTCAACCTTACTTCTAGCAGTTAGCTCGGCCATATGAAGACTGCCTAGATGATTTCTGATATGGTCAGCTACATCATAGTTTGAAGGGTTAGAGAATGGCTTCTCTGCTAACTCAGCAATGTCAAATCTGCTCAAGTGTAGCAAAGATGAGGCACTTAGCCTGTTGAGCTCTCCATTCTCTCTTTCAACAACAAAGTTGTGAGAAGAGTCTTTGAACCTCCACTGGATGATCATCTTCCTAGGTGGAAGAGGTTGTCTTGGCACCCGGTCACCTTTCTTGGTATCCAGCAGAGTCACCATCCTTCTCCTTAACTTCTTTTCTTCCTTATTCAAAGTGTCTGAATTGAGGCCAAGGAGATTTGCAGCTTGCTCCAATGTTCCTCTGGGCAGATCAAGAAATTGATCTCTAGTGAGGGAACGTGAGGATCCATCAACATAAGTCAAGTTGACACTGAATCCTCCTCAGGAGATATCGCTCAGGGTTGTGCAATTGATGAGCTTTGTCTTGACTGCCTTGAATTCTTCTAGGGAGATATGTTTAGAAGGTTGAGGGGATGGTTAGATGGGTTGATGGGTAGGTTGAGGTGTTTGGGTTCTGGCTAGAGTTTTGGGTTGGAGGATGGGTAGTTTAGGTGGATGAGGTGAAGAGATTGGTAGGGGTGATGGTGTAGGTTCAGGGGTGTATGGTTTAGTGGTTGGTTTGGTTTTGATGGGGAATGGAAAGGGTATTGGTTCAGGTTGTGGTTGGGTTTGGAGTTGGGGTTGAGTAGTTGATTTGAAGATCATCCCTAATCCCCTTTTATACATCTCCTTCCTCTTCCCCGAGCGAATGTCAGCCTTTATGTCACTGACATGTCGCTAGAGAGTCTTTTCCGACATAGGACCCACCTGCCTGCCAGAGAAGCCATGAGCCTTGAGATAGCTTTTCGTCCACGCCTTCTCACCTATCTTCTTGGCAGCAGTTAGTCCTGCTTCCTCTTCCTTCTTCTTCTTCTTCTTCTGCATCAGCTTTTCCCTGACAGCTCTCTTTCTCTCTTTCTCCATTTGATCTTGCTCTTTGTTGAAGAGCCATAAGATCGTATCATTGTTGTGGAGGAAATATTCTTCTTGAGAGAAACCTCTGGAGGTTAGGAAAGTTATCCTTTCCCTCCTGAGCTGCTGATCATCTTCTCTTTCTTTCCTCTCGCTTTCTTCTTCTAAGGCCAACCTTGCTGCCTCTTCTCTTTGCTGTTTTTGTAGTGAAGTTGCCTTTTCCAGCTCAACTAACTCCTCTAATGGTAGCAGGAGTACATCTTCATTTGCAGTCCTAGACTGACAAGTCTACCAATGATCTCTACTCTTCTTCTATTGTTGACTGCCTCCTGGTTGGCTGCAGCTGCTTTGGTACTGGCAGCTAGCAGTTTTCCAGTTGGAAGCCTACCTTTTCTTTTGAGTTTCTCTAACCTTTCTTCCTCCTGAAGCTCTTCCTTAGTCATCTTCCTCTTTCCTTTGATGTCTTCGGAAGTGCTAGACTTTGGGGGTTCTTGGATGGAAGATTCAGGTTGAGTAGTAGAGATGAAAGCTGGAGTTAATGCTGATGTTTGAGCTAGTGGTTGGGTGAGAAAATCCTCCCTATTAACCTCAGATGCAAGTTCTAGGATTGCATCTGTGACTATTAGATCATCGGATAATGAGAATAGTCCTTCCGTAGCAGCAATCTCAGCTTCGGAAGTTTGAAATTGTTCTTCCGAGGCTTTGAATTGTGCTTCGGAAGTCTATGAGAATGCACTATCTGTCCCACCTGTCTCAGTTGTTGGGCCATCAGTCCTTGTTTCCCCTTCGAAGTTAATCTTAGGTTCTACTTGGACCTTAGGTTGACCAACTTCCTCAATAGTGGTAGAAGGTGCATTTAACCTCTAAAGCTCTTGAGCTCCGAAGTAGATCACAGACAGATCAGGACTTGGCTGTTCAATAAGAGATTCCAATAGGAACTTGTTAAGAATCTATTGAGATCTTGGAGCATCCTTTGATCCATTTGAATTACAACTGGAGGAGGCTCAGGGAAAATTGAAGCTTGTTGCATAGGATACTTTGAGCTCAGGGAAGTGAGAGCTTGACTTTGGTGTTCCTCTTGTCTTTGACTTTGTCTCTGAACACTCTCCCCCTTTTTGGTAGCATCATCCTGAGAGCTTGATGAGCTAGAGGAAGAGGTCAAGGATACCTGAGTTTGTACATGCCTAACAGACCTCTCAATCTGTTTCTTAGCTAGTTTGGCCTTGAGATTTTCAATCTCAAGTTGCTGAGTGGCAGACCTATCCTCTAAAGTCCTAACCTTGGATTCAAGATTTGAGACTTTAGAAAGTAGGTCTTCAATGGTAAGTTGCATTCTTCCCCCATCTTTTTTTGAAGAATCACGGGGAGATGAGGTAACATACCTTGTATGTTCATCCTCACCACCAGATGTGGTTTCTTGGCGCCCTGGTTTCCCTTGCTCAATGATGTCTCTTTCAGAGTCATCAAAGGGCATGGTTGCTGTAGATTCAGTCTTAGTGATGTTACCACTGTCCTGAGGATCCCTTGAGGCTCCTTCAGTAGTGGCAGTTGAATCTACATGAGTCCCCTCCACATCAGTGGGACTCACCTCAGTAAAGGTTTGCTGATGGGGGCTAGAGATAAGAGATCTCTTTGGGCTCTGTTGATCCTTGAGGGGATGTTGTGGATCAACTTCATTGCCCTGAAGAGACATAATCTCTTCATCAGCTCCAATTAAAAGGTGAGAAAAGGATATGGAAGTGAAACCTAGTGACCGGGACTTTGATCAATGTCTAAAGGCATTGAGCCTGTGATGGGGCTGTCCCTATTTGGCTGCTCACGGGAGTATAGACACTCTTCCTGAGGGCTTTCAGCTTGGGTTTCGGGCTCATGGGTCTGAGACTGAGGAGACTCAATACCTATATTGAGGTCAATTGTGAAGGATGGTTGGACCTCAGGCTGAGTGGGAGCCCTTTGTTCCACTCTAGCCTTTTTGGGTAGAACATGAGGAGCTTGTTCAATTAGAGAAGATTGAACAAGGGTTTGTTTGGGGCGTCTTTGATAAGTAAAGGTAATGGGTGGAGAAGTTAGATTTGGCAAAGTGAGGGTAGTTGCTGGTGTGGGTTCATCACATGTGGGGTTAACATGGATGTCACCAGGAGCCATTGGCTTAATCATACCTGGAAGAAGTGCAGTATCTCTTCTTGTGAAGTTGGTGGACACTCTATTCAAAGTTTTGAAGATGGTCGGCCTCATTTGAGGAGCAGTCAGAGCAGCTGCGCAGACAAGCTTGCTCTGGTCCAGCTCACAATTGATTATGTGCTGGAGAAACCTAGGATACATGAAGAATGTGTCCCTTTGAATATTTCCCATGAGATTATTCAGCACAAATCTTGAGTAGTTGAAGTGGAGGCTTTTCACCAAACCATGAACTAGGCACCCAAGTTCATATGAGATTTGATCCCATCCCCCAGATTTGTTGGACAAGCAGTGAAGAACCACATGCAGCAGGAACTTCCAATTGTAAGAGAAGTTAAATTTGTAGACAGTTGACCTGCTAACATCTCCACCATATCTCATTTGGATATAAGTATTGTCCAAATCTGCTTTGGGGAATTCCGTTGGAGCGCCCTCATCATGAAGCTCTAGATGCTCCCTGATGATTTGTTCAGAAATGACCAACTCCTAGCCACAGATGCTCGATCGAATGACACGAACCCCATTTAGGATTTCAATCTGACCGTTTGCCCAAAATTCAGACATATGGTTTGAGTAAATCGTGGGGTTAACAGTCTGAGCGGTGTACTAAGAAGATTGGGTTAGAAAGGAGATGATGTCTGAGAAGTCAACATCCCTTGAAGAGTCAAGGAGTGCGACTTGGTTGTGCTGAGGGTTAAGTGCCATTGAAGAAATTTACAGGAAGATAGTTCGGAATAGGGTAAATTGAAGATGAAGAAAGCTTTTAGGGCAGTAATGTTGGTAAAAAGGATGTAAGTGATTAGCCGGAGGTATTTAAATGGGTGTAATGGCGGTTTAAAGGGTGTTTGGATAAGACGATGTGAGGTTTCAGTGGATGATGTGACATGGGCGGTAAGGTTAGTCCATTTAAATAATCCAACATCATTAACAATATCTTTACTTTTTACAGAGTGGGGCCCAAAAGATTTCCGTTACACAGTAAAATCTTTCTTCCGAGTATAAAGCATTTTCGAAGGTAGTGTTCTTCCGAAGGCAAATTTACTTCCGAAGGTAAAGTGATTACTTCCAAGAGTATATGTTGCTTTTCAAATGGAGAGTGTTAAAAGCTTCGGAAGTAGATCTGATATGAAATCAATCGCTTCTTCCGAGACTTAACACTCTTCCGAGAAGAAAATTATCCTGAGAGAAATTTACTTTGGAAGATATGTAAAATATCTTCTGAGGGTTAATTCCTCTTCGGAAGAATTCATACTTGGATAAAATTTTGGAGAAAGATCTTTTGTAACAGGGCTTAGATTGTTTTTGACATAAGACTTTACTCATTAAAAGGTTTTCAAATGAGATCAACTAATCAAGGTTTATCATCCAAATAGCTGTAATGAGATATTTAAATCTTTGTTCATCAAAGGCTTTGGTGAACAAGTCAGCATATTGTTCATTTGAATCAACTTTGATTAGCTTGATTAGATTTTTCTCATGAATATCTCTAATGAAATAATACCTGATATCAATGTGCTTACTCTTGGAGTGCTTCACTGGATTTTCAGTAAAGGATAGAGCATTGTTGTCAATGTGGATAGGAGTGCTCATGAAGTTGAATCCGTAGTCTATCATTTGGTTTTGAATTCATAGCAGCTGAGCACAGCAACTAGCAGCAGCAATGTATTCAGCTTCAGCAATTGATGTAGAGACACAGGATTGCTTCTTGCATTGCCATGAAATGATCCTTCCACCAAGAAATTGACATCCACCAGATGTTGATTTCTTGTTGATATTGCAGCCACCATAATCACTGTCAGAGTAACCATAGAGATTGAAATCACTATTTCTTGGATACCAAAGACCTAGTTTAGAAGCTCCTTTAAGGTATCTAAGAATTCTCTTGGCAGCAATTAGGTGAGACACCTTTGAAGCAACCTGATATCTTGCACAAATACAAGTTGCAAACATGATATCAGGTCTACTTGCTGTGAGATACATCAGAGAACCAATAATCGCTCTATACTGATGTTGATCAGTATCCTCCCCCTCAGAGTCAGGGCAAAGATTGTGGTTTTAGGGTATAGGTGTTTTTGCTGCTTTACAATATTTCATATCAAATATTTCTAAGATATCATTGACATACTTAGATTGATTGATAAAGAACCCTTCCTTCATTTGCTTCACCTGAATTCCAAGGAAAAAGTCCATTTTTTCCATGGAAATCATCTCAAACTTCTTCTTCATAATGCTCTCAAAGTCTTTACACATTTGGTCATTTGAAGAACTAAATATGATGTCATTAACATAGACTTGAACGAGCAAGATGTCCTTCCTAGACATCCTTATGAAAAGAGTCTTATCAATGGTACCTCTAGTGTAACCATTCTTCAGGAGAAACTGTGACAAAGTCTCATACCACAGCCTAGGTGCCTGGTGCAGCCCATATAGAGCTTTATCCAATTTGCATAAATAGTTGGGATGCTGTGGATCTTCAAATCTCGGAGGTTGGCATACATAGACTTCCCTATCTATATCCCCATATAGAAATGCAAACTTGACATCAAGCTGGTAGACAGTGAAATTCTTGGATGCAGCATAAGCAAGGAAGATCCTAACTGCCTCAAGTCTTGCAACAGGTGCAAATACATCAGTATAATCGATTACCTCCTCTTGAGTGTATCCTTGAACCACCAGTCTTGCCTTGTTCTTGATAATCAAGCCTCTATCATCTCTCTTGTTTCTGAAAACCCATTTAGTGCCTATAGGTACTTGACCAGATGGTAGCGAACATAGGTTCCAAACCTTTTGTCTTTTGAATTGAAGCAGCTCCTCTTGCATTGATTCAACCCAGCTACTATCTTTCAAGGCATCTTCCACCTTCTTGGGTTCCATTTTGGATAAAAAGCATGAGTACAAGCAGACATTCCCATTGTGAGTTTGTCCTCTTGTTCTCACGCCTTCAGAAACTTCCCCTATGATGTTCTCAGCTGGATGAGTGTTATGAATCCTATGTCTAGGAATCACCTCCAGTGCAAAGATAAATCCAAATTGGACATATTTTGCTCAGGAGCTTGAATTCTTGGTCCAGCTGTTGTTTCAAGCTCATTCAATGAGGACTGATTGAATGAAAGAGAAACATCATCATTTGTTTGCTGTAAAGCATCATCAACAGTTGCATGTTCCTTCAGAATGTTGCTTTCATCAGCTTGGTGTTGTGCAGGCTCACCTGAAGAGATTTGAAAGTCAACAGGTGAACTGCTTGTTGAAGCTCCACTATCTCTTGAGATGGTTATACTATCAGATCTTCCAATAGTGGGAACTTGATTTGCTGCAGCTCTTGGAGAACTTGAAATAGGTCTTGGAAGCTCAAATAGTTGATCTTCATCAGAGTCACTTTGAGCACCTGTTCCAGTTGAAACATTCTCACAAGATGGTTTAGAATAGTTTGGAAACAATTCAAAATCAAAGATATGATCAGGGTCATTCCCCCTAACACAAGGAGTGTGCTCATTGACTACAATGTTGGAAGATTCCTCAAATTGTTGATTTTTAATGTTATAAACTCTATAAGCTTTAAAGTAAGGAATATCCAACAAAGATAGCATCATCTGATTTTTAGCAAATTTTGCCAAATTGTCTTTTGTGTTAAGTATGGTACACCTGCTGCCAAAGGACCTTAGAAAGCCAATGAACGATGGCCTCTTGTTCCATAACTCATAAGGGTTTTTCCATGTGGCTTTACTACAAGAACCCTATTCTGCACATAGCATGCAGTGCTGACTGCCTCTGCCCAGAATGTTAGAGGCAGCTTTGAATCAGCTAACATAGTCCGAGCAGCCTCAATAAGTGTCCTATTCCTCCTCTCAGCAACACCATTTTTTTGAGGAGTTCTGGGAGCACTATATTGTTTGGCAATCCCTTTTGAGTTACAAAATGAGTCAAGAACTTGGTTCTTAAACGCAGTCCCTTGATCACTTCTAATTATTTTAACCTTGTGATCAATTTGATTTTCTATTTTAAGAATAAAAGATTTCAAAGTTTCAGCAGTTTAATCTTTGGTTCTTAAAAAGAATACCCATGTAAATCTAATAAAATCATCAACAATCACAAGGCAATATGATTTCCTTCCAATGCTCATTATACTTGTGGGACCAAATAGATCCATGTGCAATAAGTGTAATGGGGTGGTGATGGAGTTAGCAACTTTGGATTTATGAGATGTCCTGTGTTGTTTCCCTTTCAGGCAAGCAACACAGTTATATTTGCAGAAAAATTCCTTTTTTGGCAAACCATGTACCAAGTTATTTTTAGCCAATTTATTCATTGTCTTAAAATTTACATGACACGTTCGTTTATGCCATAGTGTTGACTCATCACCATCAACTTTGGAAAGAAAGTATGATACTTCTCCCATTAGGGAAGCATTGTTCATATCCAGCTTGTACATATCCCCTTTCTTGGGAGATCTAAGAAGCACCAATTCCTGAGGAATTGTCATCCCGGGTTTGAGGATTATGCACTCATGTTCTGTGAAGAGCATTTGATGCTTTTGATCACAGAATTGAGAAACACTTAACAGGTTGTGTTCAAGTTGTTTGACAAAGTTAACTTTGTCAACCTTTAATTTTCCATTGGATATACTTCCTCTGCCAGAAATATATCCTCCGGCCTCACCTCCAAACTGGACAGGACCTTCATCATAATGTTGAAATTGTCAAAGGAGAGATCTGTTCCCTGTCATGTGCCTGGAGCATCCACTATCCACAATCCAAATATTGTTATTCTTGTCATATGGATGTCCCTGCACATAAGATGAGATGATTAGTTTTGATTGGAAACCCAAGCCTTATTGGTCTTGGGTTCTTCCAATGATAGTGACATAATTGAACCAAAATTTATACATGGGGGTTCAATGGATATCTTTGAAGAAGAGGTTTGGGCTACAGCATCTTCCTTGATCTTCCATTCCATCCTTTGGTTGATCATGGAGGATGAGCTTGTTGAAGCTTTTGTAGCTTGGCATTCTTCCGAAGCTTCTTTCTTTTTGGAAGAAGCCTTCACCACCTTTTCTTCCAAAGCAGTCTTCTTCTGGGATGGTTTCAAAGGGACTCTTTTATTCTTTTGAGTCTTGACAGCTTTAGCTTCCGAAGCCTTTTTACTTTCGGAAGAAGGATCTTCTTCTGAAAGCAGCCTTGCTTCGGAAACAAGCTTTCCCTTTTTCATCACTTGAACCATTTGATATAGTCCAAATGAGAAACCTTCCCTAACTCCTTCCGTTTTAACATTATTTGCATAATGTGTGCTAGCAGGATTGTAGTAACAATCTTTGGCCATGTGGTTTTGCAGACCATACATTATGCATGCAATGTTAATCTTTTGGGAACTTGAGGATTGTTGTTTCTTGTTCTTTTTCTCTTCATCAGCAACCTTTCCCTTTAACTTCTGATCCTTTGATAGGACATGAGTGCTAGTACTACACCCCTTTCCTGAATTTGAGTTTCCAACCACCTAGAATCCAGCTAAGATGAATACACCCTTTTGCTTTGGGTCTATCTTCAGCTTAGACTCAACCACTTTCTTGGCAGTTTTTATGGATGCCTTAGCTGGTCAGGGTTTGATCATCATTGGCAGGGGAGGGTATAATTACTAAGTTCTTCCCTATGATGGTCTCCATGGTTGCATCATTCTTTGACTCATGAGAAGGTGGGTCAGCAGATGGAACCTCTTGCTCCTCAATACCACACCTTGGTTGTCTTATAGACTCATAGGAGTGTGGTGGGGCAATTTCATTGGTTCCCAACCCACCTTTGTTTTGGTAACAAAGTTTTGAGTGAGAGGATGATGCAAGGGCTTGGAAGTTCTGCTCGGAAATAGCATACTTCCTTGCTTGAGCCTAAGCTGTGACAAGCTGGGCTTGAGCCTCAGTCAATTTGGATATTAAATCCTTTATCTGAGTCTTATAGTTTGTGTGTTCGTGTTTTAATAGGGACACAGTTTTCTCTAACTCCTCAATTTTTCTTTGATAGTCAGATTCAGCCCTTTTAAAATCAGATTTTAAAACACTTAGAGACTCAATATCGGATTTATTTCCAGATTTTAAAACATTTAGAGACTCAATAGTCAGATTCAGCCCTTTTAAAATCAGATTTTTCTTTGATACAATTTAACCTTAGCAATACAGGCAGGAGTACAGAGATGTTCATATACCTTATTTTCATCTGTTCCGGCCATGAGTGCTTGAGCAGGAGTCACATCTTGTACCATGAAGCTCTAGTCAACTTCTTGAGCCATTGCAGCTGTTTCTGTTAACTTTTCAGTGGGCTTTGGTGTAGAGGGATGTGTGGAGGCCTGTGGGGTTCCCGAGTTGGACTTGTGAGCCTTGCATTCCCTTGCAAAATGACCAAGTTGGTTACAGTTGTAACATTTGGCATTGGTTTTGTCAAACCCAAATTTGCTGTTGATTGGGTTCTGGGGAAACTGCCTTCCAGTTCTCTTAAAGAATTTCTTTGCTCTGTAGGTTAAAAGAGCCATTTGTTGGACTATGTCCACGTATTCCACGTCATCCGGGCTGAAGCACTCTAGATCATCAAAGCAGTATTGATAATCATTTGAGTGTCCACTTCCTGAGACAAAAGCACAGCTGTCCTGAAAGGAGCTTTGCTGAGCTTGTTGAGACCTTGGAGTCTCAGGAAATGTGATGTATGGCCTAGAAGAACAAGATGGCTGTTGGGTGTAAGTCAGGTATTGTTAAGGCTGAGAGGTTTCTGAGCCTTCAGCAACCATTAAAGTGTTGCTAGCAGGAAGACTCAAGGGTCTGCTTGTCTGATGACCCCTCTTACTTTCCATTTCCAAACGGTATCCATCAAGGATCCCATAGAGTTCGGTCATGGTGAGTGCATTCAGATTCTTTGTTCTCTTGATAGAGACACAGTAGAATGTCCACTCATTGGGTAATGCACTCATGAACTTTCTTGTAAGGTCTCTGAGTTCATGAGCAATTCCCACAGATTGAAGGGAAGAAATGATATCCATGTACTTGAAGTATTGCTGACTAAGAGTCTCTCCAGCAATATAGGTGAAGTTCTCGAACTGCTGCTTCAGTGAGTCCTTCTTGGAGTCATTTGAGCTTGAGTACATTTGAGCAAACGCATCAAACAGTTCTTTGGCAGACTTGCAATGCTCAAACCCCACCATGATGGAGTTAGGAATTGTAGTCATGAGGACAGTCATAGCATTGCTGTCGATGTCCAGCTTCTTCCGGTCCTCATCAGAATAATCTTTAACAGCTTTTTCAATCATGGCACTGTTTCCACCAGCTACTTTTGGCTTATACGGGCCATTGACAATGGATTGCCACATCTTGCTGTCTTGATACCTGATGAAGCCTTCCATTCTTCTGCTCCATGACCTGAAGTTTTTAGGGGTGATGATGGGTGCTTTGGTCATCGTCCCCATCTCTACTTCAGATTTGTTGAGGGCCATTTTGAGTGTGGTATAAGGAGGAGTGAAAAGCAGGTTGATTAGGATGGTAAGATCTCACAATCAAGAGCCTAAGAAGCTCTGATACCAATTGCAGGATCGGGTTTGTCACTTAAACACTTGGATTTCTCTCAAACTCGCTTACAAAACACCAAATCAGATGAGGTAAAGTCTTTTACAAGAGGTGATAATAATATAATAAGTAGCAAAGAACACACAAAAATAATATTCAAGGCACTTGTATATATTACATCTCAACTCAAGATATTACAAGACTCTAACCAGCATTAAACATGAGTTACAATGAGAAACTATATATACTAGATCCTACAGCCGGATATACTTTGACACCAGCTGGAAGCCTAAGACTAAAGCATATACTAC
The DNA here is from genome assembly GCA_025215565.1 of Flaveria ramosissima. NCBI lineage: Eukaryota > Viridiplantae > Streptophyta > Magnoliopsida > Asterales > Asteraceae > Flaveria > Flaveria ramosissima. The sequence goes on from CM046041.1 coordinate 63,240,596, forward strand.
AATGCTAAAGTTAAGGTATCTTAAATAAAGTATTATCTAAGATATGGTAGTCATGACATGTCCATGACTTACCTTTTGTCACCAACTAAAGATGGCAACTGTACTAACATAAAAAGGTAAACAGTGGAATAAAGTATGGTCAACTACATGGCATTTGAGAAAACGCCATGCGATATATCTCAGAGGTCTGCAGCGGAGTGTCAGAGAGACCATACTTATGTCCACTGGATAATAGCAGGGTCTTCCGAAGGTAAGTTGGCTTCGGAAGAACAAGTTCTTCCGAAGCCACTTATACTTCGGAAGAGGCTTCTATACTTCCGAGGCTTGAGGACTTCTATACTTCGTAAGTTGACTTCAGATCTTTCATTCTAAGTCTTGATCTTCGGAAGTAAGTTCTTTGTCTTCGGAAGTTGGAGTTTTCCTTCGGAAGTAAGTATTACACTTTGTCTTCGAAAGAGCTCCTTTTTCCTTTGGAAGTTCCACACTTAGCTTCGGAAGTCTTTTATTTTTTGTACCAAAATCTTCTAAGTGATTTGGTTTTCGTCGCACCATCCTTTCTAGATCCAACATATTTTATGTTTTTAAACTCTTTTAACTCTTAGAATCAAGTTTTAATTTCAACAATTTCCAATTTTTGTTCTGCTCTATTCATGCGATGAACAACGTTATGAAAATCACTTGTTTGTTGTTATCTTCATAGTTAACTGGTTCATCGCAGTCGAAAATGTTCATCATTCTTAATCTTAGTTTGATTTTGAGTTTTCTTTCTTGACTTAGGGTTCTATGTTCATCATGGGTTCGAAGGTCCGACATTTTAGGTCATAAACTTCAAAGATTATCATCTTTTGTTTGATACTATTGTTGTAGAGAATCGAAACTGAGGACTAATCACGGTGAATGAAAGTAGAACACGGGTTTTGGTGATGGTGATGATGATTGATGAAGAAGAGTGAAAATTCGCTCGTCGCACTATGAAGTCTCTCAAATTTGAAAAGTATTAAATGACCTTTTGAAATGGATTTAAATAGTCAATTAATGTCTTTTACAAAAGTAACATGTTTTAGGACAAATGCGGTCAATTTTTTAAATTCACTGTAGGAAATGCGGAGGAGTTTTGTTCATCAGCATTTGTGTACTGTTACAAATGCGGAAGAGTAAAAACTTACCGCATACATTCTCACCACTTCAAACTTTATGTGTACTTTCTTGAAACAAATGCGGTAGAATTAACTTGTCCGCATTAGTTTCACTTTGTGTTAAATGACATAAAACATATACCCTCATTGGTTATATGTCAGGGTTACCTTCACCCTTATTAACCAATACACTTATCCGCATTAAATTTTGAACTTAATCAAAAATTAATGTTTCTGCAGAGTAAAATTATTTCTATTTTTCTGCTGATTCCTTTATTGTTATGAAGAGCTCTCTTTGATTGACTTGTTTCTTATGAACTTTTTGACTGTTGTTAGGGTTGTCAATTCTTGCTTGGATTGACTTGTATCAATATATGATACAAGTTTCACATTGTTTGACTGATCTTGGACTTCTATGCTTCCAAGAATCTGCATAAACTGTGATACTATAGTATAACTTCTGCACCAACATAGTTAGTTTCTTTTTGATTTGGTTCTATAAGTTTTAAGAAAATAAATATCTATGCAAACTGATCAAATTTTATTACTCCCCCTAAAGTTTATATCCATAACTAGATAGAAACTTTAAAGATTTAAAACATTTGAACATGAAATATTTTTTGATGTTGTTGTTTTCTAATTTAAACATGAAGATGAAGTATACCTTTTCTTGAATCATATCAATCTTACATTACACACGTGCAATCTTCTGTTAGTAAAATAGACATGTTTATGATCTTATTGATTGAAGGTATGTTTGTCCTCTTAAACTCATATCTGGTTATTATTTTAATGCATGTGATATTTATCATATTTTGTTTAATTTGATTATTCAACATGTACCTTACACACAAAAGCATGGTATGATCAACCATCTTCATATAATGTATGGTAGAACTTTTTCATAACTTACTTGACCAGGTCACTTAAAGTATGAGATCTCATTTTCACTAATCCTCATTGGGATTCTTTTACTTTGATCCTTTTCATGATTTAATCCACATTGGGATTCTTTTTCACTTCACTTTGGAAGGTGATCCATGATGGGATTCTTTTTGTTCATTCACAATGAATGTATTCTTTTGTTGATTCATCCAGTTTTGATGTGTTCCTTATTGGAAATCTTTTGGATCATTACATCAGCACTGTGTGCTTGTTTCTTCAGGTCTTTGCTCAGCAAAACAGAGAAAAAACTGATGTAGGTGAAAGAGATTCATAGAATATCATTACCTGGTGTGTTTAGGTTAATACACACACATACACTTGGATAAGCCAATACGTACCCATACTCTGAGATGAGTGTTTCACAATTGAATAAGATTTTAATTCATCACAGCATGTATCTTCTTTTCCAAGTTGAGCCTACCCACATATCAGGTAAGTCATGTCAGTCTTTTTAGATTTTGTAATAAGAACTGTGAATGATATAACGACTGTAATTATATCATTTCCAATAGTATATATCATTTTCTTCATCAAAATTGACTTCTTTTTGTAATTTTCTAAATTTTTGAATTATTTTTTGATGTTTTTGATCTTATTCAAGGTTAATCATGCCAATTGATTGAACAAGGAATTCAAACCTATCAGGTTCAAATACCTTGGTAAATAAATTTGCCAATTGATTATCAGTGGAAACTTGAATCAATTTGATTAACCCCTTTTCACGACAATCTCTCAAAACGTGATATCTAATTTCAATATGTTTTGTTTTTAAGTGTTGAACAGGATTATTTGTGATAAAAACAACTGTTGTGCTATCAATGTGAATTGGAGTGTGCAACAAGTTAAAACCATAATCAAGCATCTGGTTTTGAATCCAAAGAACTTGAGAGCAACTGTAAGGCCCAGTTCCCGGGACGCTCACAGTTGGACAATCATCGCACATAAAACATAAAACATACATTTAAATTTACTAAAACTATCGCAGCGGAATACTTAATAAACCATTCCATATATTAATGACTGCTTTTGCAAAAAAAATATCATTGTTAACAGTTAGAAAATATTATTGTTTGCATTACATCACAAAAACATCATAGTTATACAAATGGATGTCATCCAAAATGCCAAGTAGCTAGCCCGTGCCATCCTTAGCAACATTCACCTGCCAACTAGAAAATATAAAAGTCAGCGTTGTTAAGTGAGTTCTTGTTTTATAAATAAAATACTTTACTTTTTGCTGAAAACCATTCTTTACTTTCATTCGCGATCATACATCATACGTACAAGTAGATAATCTCATCATTATTTTTCATCATTCGTTCATCATCATTCATTCCTTCTCTTTCGTATCGTTCATTCCGTACATACATCATTAACCTTTACATTCATTTAGACCAATGCCATGTACTATACCCCATCGTCATGCATGAAGCGGGTACTGGGCCAAAGTCTATAAATAGACTCCCATACATTGTGCTCGGTGGCCTGACCACAGTACCGAGGTAAGCGGCGAGGATCCCATACGTATGGTCAATCACAAGGATTAGACCCCAGTGTGCATCCTTCCGAAGTAACTAACCCACACACAGTTGAGCTAACACCCTTCATTGGGTGTGAACCTTCTTTCACTTGCTTGCAAGACTTTCCATTCATCCTTCATTAATGCATGCACTCATTCGTTCTTTACGTTCCACTTTTGATTATCATTAACTTCCGTTTTTCATTACATAATACTTTACATTTTATTATTATAATCACACCACGGAAAGCTACACAATAAAAGGTATAAGGATCATAAATAAAACATAACATATACATGCATAACATCATCACACATCATCATATAATCATCACACATCATCCACTCACATACGCATGCACATACATAACATGTACAAGTCATCATAGAACATAACGGACCCTCCGTGTGACAGCGGGGGTTCGGGAGCGCCAGCCCCTGACAGCGGGGTCCTAGGGGCAGCAGCCCCTAGTGGGGTCCAAGGGGCAACGCCCCTGGCTGGGGCCGGTTGTGAGTTGGTCGTTTAAAATGTATATTTGGTATGCATTTCCAGCCTCAAACAAGTTTAAAACCTTTAAAATAGGGGATCTAGAACTCACCTGGACTCAGTGAGTAGCTTGTCAATGAAGCTTTCTAAGCAACGGTCACACAACACAGCCTGCAGATAAGTTAACACTCCAAGGGGTTAACTTCTGCCTAATTTTGCTATTAATTTTGCTGCAAGATCAGCAGATTCGCTGCTAGTTTCGCTAGCAGTTTCCCCAACTTTCGTTGGAAATCCATGTCTGTGAAACTACTTGCGAAACTATAGTTTCGCAGGAAAACTCCATAGTTTCACCGGACGAATGTATAATTTCGCTGGATGAGCATGCAATTTCGCAGAATGGGCTGAAATTACGAATCAGTCCATTTTTAGCCCAAAACTTCAATATTTTACACCCAAAACCTTGGTTTAACATCCATGAATCTATATCTAAGCTTTTTACATGTTTTCTTACACAAAAACGTGACTTTTGGACGATTCTTTGCCACTTTCAAAAACCCCAAACCCTAGAATCGGGGTTTAATCTAAAGAAACGATTAAATGATGTTTCTTACCTCGATTCTTGGTCTTTCCTTGTTGTTTGGATGCCCACAAACATCGATCTTCAATCTCTTGATCAACTGAGCCTTGAATCTTCACCTCCTCTCTACTTTCTCTCTCTACACTCTTTCTCTAGAAGTTGGGTGCATGAGCTGCAAATGACAGTGGCTCTAGCTGATCTGTTTATATATACCGGGCGTTCCCAGGACCTTAAACTCGTCCAACATGTAACCCGAAAGGTTAAATCGGTGTATAACCCATTCCATCTTATTTACATTAAATAATCCCGTCTAAGCCCATTCTTATTAATTGGCTCGCTTAGACTTTATTCCGGGCGTTGCACCAACAGGCTGATGCTGCTATATACTCAGCTTCTGCTATTGAAACAGATACATTTGTCTGCTTCTTGCACTGCCAGGAGACCAGTTTGGGACCAAGAAATTGACAATCACCAGAAGTGGACTTCCTATTAAAGTTGCATCCCCCATAATCACTGTTAGTGTAGACATAAAGATTGAAATTTCCTCCCTTTGGATAGCATAATCCAAGAGCAGGCTTGCCCTTAAGATATCTGAATATCCTCTTGACAGCGTTCACATGAGATTCCTTGGGATCTGCTTGATATTTGGCACACACGCAAACACCAAACATAATGTCAGGCCTACTAGCTGTTAGATACATAAGTGAACCGATCATAGATTGATAGTGAGTCTGATCCACTGATTTGCCTTTTGGATCTAGACCAATCTTTACTTTCGTATCAACAAGTGTTCTGATAGACTGACAATCACCAAAGTGGAATTTCTTCAACATTGTTTCCGCATATTTTGATTGATTAATGAAGATTCTATCTGCTGTTTGTTGGACTTGCACTCCTAGAAAGAATGAGTTCCCCCATTGCACTCATTTGGAATTTTGAATGCATAAGGTCTTCAAAATCTTTACAGAGTTGCTTGTTTGTTGAACCAAAGATGATATCATACACGTAGATCTAGACTAGCAACATGTCTTTTCATCTTATCTTTCTGAAGAGAGTCGGATCAATCTTTCCTCTTTCATATCCATGTTCAAGAAGAAAAGATGATAGAGTCTCGTACCACTTTCTTGGGTCTTGGTGAAGACCATACAAGGCTTTGTCAAGCTTGTACACCCTGTGTGGAATATCAAGATCTTCAAATCCTGGTGGTTGACTCCTATAGACTTCTTCAGCAATCTTTTCATACAAGAAAAGCACACTTAATATACATTTGATAAACAGTAAACTTCATGGATGCTGAGTATGCAATAAAGATTCTTATTGCTTCTAATCTGGCAGCAAGAGCAAACACTTCATCATAACCAATTCCTTCTTCTTGTGTATACCCATGAGCCACTAATCTTGCTTTGTTGTTTATGACAATCCCTCTATCATCAGTTTTGTTTCTGTATAACCACCTGGTACCGATAGGGTATTGTCCTTCGGGAAGATCTACCAGTGGCCATATTCTTGCTTTTTGAATTGCAGCAACTCTTCCTGCATTGCTTCAATCCAATTATTGTCTTGAAGAGCCTCTTTGATGTTTTTGGGTACTGTTTGATATAGAAAGCAAGAGAACAAACAGATGTTTGCAATGCTTGACTTTCTTCTTGTCAGCCGTTCATTAAGTTCACCAATGATGCTTTCTACTGGATGATTCTTGTGTATTCTTATGGTTAGAATTGAGTCACCAGCAATTGTTACATCAAGATTGGAGACATTCTGATCATCTTGGTGAGAGGCACCTTCATCTACTACTGCCGAAGAGTTATGAAAGTAATCTAAGCTAGTTCTAGCTTCCTTCAACATCATCAGCACTTTGATTACTTCCATCATTTGAGGTTCTTTCAGTTTCAACTGGAGGTGTAGCTTGATCTTAATTTCTGGCTTCAGTCGATGGGTCTTCTGAAGGAGATGGTAACATGCTAGGACCAGCATCAGTTGAAACACTTTTGTGAATTCGCTGGATCGGTAAACATCCGAGCATGTTCTTGACGGAAGGATAAACAACAGCAAAAACCAAGAGACAATCAATAACACGAACTATAATATAATGGTTTCATTGATACCTAACGATTACAAGCTCGTTACAACATAAGAATCAAGACTCTTGGCAAGGGGAGATCGAGCATGACCTCCCCTCTCATCCAGCAGCCCTAGGCCCCGGGCAGACTCCCTCCCCAAACCCTTAATCTCACTACACATTGAAACTGGTATATATAGGCCTCGGCCCATATTAGACTGGGCCCATTCGTGCGATCGGACCATGCGTATGGTTCAATCGTACGACTAGACCATGCGTATGGTTCAATCGTGCGACTAGACCATACTTATGGTTCAGTCTTACGTATGTCCAATCGCATCTCTCAGTCGCACGACTGGCCCATTAGCAAGGCTCAGTCGCACGACTGAGTCTCATTCGCATATGCTCCTACGAATGACCCAGTTTCATGTGTTTACAACATATCAGGTGTATTACATTAAGCCTAGACTATTCGACAAGCGACGGACACACTATATATGACAATATATGCTCCAACAAATTCCCCCTTGGACGTTGCTTGCAAATAGTAGATAACACCTCTTACAATCTTTAGTCAATCTTTGCTCTAGTTGCCAATAGAATCAAACGAAAACCATATTAGCCAACGTTGCCGATCCGTCAGGTTGCTACAATATCCCTAAAAATGAATTTAGGCACAATAGCTTTCGTTTACTTTGCAGAACACCATCATAGCAGCAAGGTTCCCCATATGATTGATTTTTCCAGATAATGACATGAATAGTTTTCCATTGCTTCAATCTTCACACAGGCTAACATGATTAACATTAACACCTGCAGAAATTTCCCCTCACATTCAGCATATCCCAATATATAAACGTTGTGCTCTCTTGCGCCTTCATACGGTGTATTGGGCAAAAGGTAGAAGGTTCCAATCCACAACTGACAATCTCAACCAAATCAGCATGCAAGTAGATTCTTCATCGGAAACCGGCTCACATCATCACTTTCTGATTGCGTCTTCAATCTCTCTATACATGGATTCCCCCTAAGAATGAGAATCCTCTCTGTGCGGATAGATATAACTTGATTGGCCCATAAATAGTCAGATGCTCCTGACTACCCCACAAAATCTGCACCGACTGCTGACATCTTCTCTTCTCTCTTTCGTGTTCCAACTTCATTCACCTATTCTTGAAGTTCGACGGATAATGGGGTATACATCAAACTTATTTGACAAAAGAATCTCAGGGTGAATGTGCTTTGCTCATCCTCAAATCTGTGCAAAAGGTAGTTCCAGACTATTTTTTTTTTGTCTGGAACACCGTTCATCTGTATGACGTGGAGGAAAAATATCACATTCATGTGAATGGATGATACGAATGATATATTCGTGAGACTGGTCATAAGACTGGTCCAGTAGCATGATTGGTCATAAGACTGGTCCATTAGCATGACTTGTCATAAGACTGGTCCAGTAGCATGACTAGTCATAAGACTGGTCCAGTAGTATGACTGGTCATAAGACTGGTCCAGTCGCATTCCTGTCGCATTCCAGTCGCATTCCACTCGTACTCTAGTCGTACGAATGGTCCATTAGCATGGTCCAGTCGTACGAATGGTCCATTAGCATGGTCCAGTCGCACGAATGGTCCATTAGCATGGTCCAGTCGCACGAATGGTCCATTAGCACGGTCCAGTTGCACGAATGGTCCATTAGCATGTTCCAGTCGCACGAATGGGTCTGCACACAGATTTTCAGATCTGCAGCCGCCAAAGCTACAAAAAACCCTAATTTGATGAATTTTACATGAACCGAAACATAATAGACATCATCAGATTCGCAAGGGTCATTGGAACGTGGTTTCGAGTTCGATTTTAACATAGAAACAACACACGTAACAAGATCTGAGCAAAACACGAAGAACACAAAGTGGGTTTAACATCAAGAATCTGAAATAGATCCAGAAATCAAGAGCTCGGGTTGCTAGAATGATTGTTAGATCATTCCAGCAGTAACCGGCTCTGATACCAATTGTGAAGTCGCTGGATCAGTAAACATCCGAGCATGTTCTTGACGGAAGGATAAACAACAGCAAAAACCAAGAGACAATCAATAACACGAACTATAATATAATGGTTTCATTGATAAAACCTAACGATTACAGCTCGTTACAACATAAGAATCAAGACTCTTGGCAAGGGGAGATCGAGCATGACCTCCCCTCTCATCCGGCAGCCCTAGGCCCCGGGCAGACTCCCTCCCCAAACCCTTAATCTCTCTACACATTGAAACTGGTATATATAGGCCTCGGCCCATATTAGATGCGACTAGGCCCATTCGTGCGATTGGACCATGCGTATGGTTCAATCGTACGACTGGACCATGCGTATGGTTCAATCGTGCGACTGGACCATAGTTATGGTTCAGTCTTACGTATGTCCAATCGCATCTCTCAGTTGCACGACTGGCCCATTAGCAAGGCTCAGTCGCACGACTGAGTCTCATTCGCATATGCTCCTACGAATGACCCAGTTTCATGTGTTTACAACATATCAGGTGTATTACATTAAGCCTAGACTATTCGACAAGCGACGAACACACTATCTATGACAATATATGCTCCAACAACTTTGATTTTGAGATGGTTGTATGATAGAATCAGCTTGTAGTGGAACATCTTCATTCAGTTGCGCAGTAGAGATTGGAGGAAACATTGGAAAGTCATCTCTTCTTTCTACTCCTGAAGAAGGTTCTGCTGAATGTAAGTTTCCTGCATCAGACAAGTGAAATTGATCAAAAGATTTTGTAAATGAGTCAATATCAAACAACCAGTCGGAACCATTTGTTGATTTGGGAAATGAATGTTCCTTGAATTGAACATTTGTTGATTCATCAATAATGTTTAATCTAGGATTAAACACTTTGTAAGCCTTTGAAACAGAAGAATAACCTACAAAGAATCCTTCATCGGACTTAGATGAAAATTTTCCCAAATAGTCTCGGGTGTTTAATATTGAGAAAGGACTACCAAATGAGTTGAAAAATCCAATAAATGGTTTTCTAAGAAAGAGAAGTTCATAAGGAGTCTTGTTGCTTTCTTTTACAATCGGAGTTCTATTTTGCACAGAGCACGATGTGTTAACTGCTTCTGCCTAAAAGGTGATTGGCAGTTTAGCATCGGCTAGCATGGTTCGTGCTGCTTCAATTAGTGTTCTATTTCTCCTTTCAGCTACCCCATTTTATTGAGGAGTTCTAGCTGCACTAAATTGATGAGCGATGCCTTTGGTTGTACAAAATGAACTTATATCTTCAGTTTTTAATTATGTCACATTATCACTTCTAATTGTTTTGACCTTATGATCAAGTTGGTTTTCAATTTTTATGATAAAGTCTTTTAGTAATTGGGACGCTTCGTTTTTATGAAGTAAGAAGAAGACCCATGTAAATATGGAAAAGTCATCAATGATCACCAAACAATACTGTTTATTTTGCAATACTCATAACATGAGTTGGTCCAAAAAGATCCATATGAAGTAGCTTCAATGGAGAATTGTTTGTGTTCACCAGTTTTGGCTTGTGGGAAGACTTATGTTGTTTCCCTTTGAGACACGCTGGACAGTGATCAATAAAGTGAAATTCTTTTTGGGTAAAACAAATGACATGGTTTCCCTTGACCAATCTATTCATGTTTTTGAAATTGGTGTGTCCCAAACGTTTGTGCCAAAGCTGTGACTCATCAAAAGATGCTTTTGACAGAAGACATGTTTCTACTTTTAGTGTAGCAGAATTTAGGTTTAAGACGTATGTGTTATTCTTCCTGTGGGTCTTCAAGACAACTCATTCTTCAGGAATTTGAAATCCTGGTTTCAGAATGTAGCAATGAGTGTCAGTAAAGTGAGTTGAATATTTCTTGTCACAGATCTGAGATACGCTGAGCAGATTGAAATTCAGTTGTTCACAGTAGTTCACTCTATCAAAGCTTAACATCCCATTTGTCACAAATCCTTCACCAGTAATTCTGCTACCTTGTGAATCTCCACCAAATGCCACAGTAGTTCCTTGAATGTGCTTGAAATTATAAAGGATGGAACGATCTCCAGTCATGTGTCGGGAGCACCCACTGTCCATATACCATAAGCTGTTGGACCTGTATGGATGACCCTGCAAACATAAAAGAACTTATTAGAGTGTGGAACCCAAGCCATGATGGTCTTGGGTTTCACGTTCCTATCCATGACAGTAAGTTCTTGGTATTTTCCTCTAAATTGGGGCTTAGAGGATGAAGCTTTGCTGGATTTTTGTTGATATGTTGTTGGTTTCATCTCATCAATATCAATTGAGGAGTCAGAAGAATATTCAAACCTTAGGTCCCTCTTTCTTTTGAGAAATTGGACACGCTTTTGATTGTTAAACTTCAAGTTTGATTTATGAAAATCATGAGTTTGTTTGAAGTTGTGATTTATGTTTCTTTGAACTTTCTTTACCTCTTTCAGATTACCCAAATCATCATCAGAACTTGAAGTCCTCGATTATTTATTATGAAAATGACTTCTGATCTTTGGTTTACAGATGATATTGGTGATATGGGCTTGTTTTGAGGAATCCTCAAGCCTTTTTGTTTGAAGAAACACTCAGATGTGTTGTGATTAGTCATATCACAGAAAGAACAATATTTGTTAAAATAATAGTTTTTTGTGGAATGATTATTCATGTCACAGATTGAGCAGTATTGATGAAATAATAGTCATCTGTTTTGTGATTAGACATTTCACAAATGTCACAATACATATGGATGTTTCTTGAAGCTAATTTTGCTGTTGATGACTCAGTAGATTTACCAGTTCTTAACAAAGTCATAATCTTTGATTTTGGGGAAGAAGCAAGATCAACCTTTCTAGTAGTTTGTTTCACAGCACTACTATTGTTGATTCTGTTAGGCTGATTTTGTTTCCTCAACCTCCTTTTGACTTCTTGTTAAAACTGATTTATATGATCTTTGTTGCAAATGTCAAAACCTATCCCTTGTTTTGATTTTGATGATTGAGGATCAGGTTTTATTTATGGTTTTGAAATCAGAGAAGTTTTTCTTTTTATTTTCTGTGAGATGGTGTTTGATTTGTGCAAATTCTTTAGTGATTTGATCTCACAATCTAATCTTCTTTCATTAGATGTTTTCTCAGAAAAGTTGATTTTATACTTTTCCTTTGAAATTGCAGGAATGAATTTCAAAAATGGGATAATGGCTTTGATTGGGCTTGTTGGTTTGATGATATTCACTGTCTTGTCTGAACACTCCTTGATTTTAATTAAATGACCTAATTTAATTTTCTCCTCATTTGTTTCAATATAAACATCTGGTTTATTTTGAGGATTTGTGACTTGTTTTACTATTGATTTTAATTCAATAGTGTTAGGTTCATTGTGCTCTTTGAGTGTGACAGACTCAGGCATGACAGTGTAATTGTCATTGTAAGGTGAGGGATAAGAATTATACCCAATCCCAGTTATATCCTTGGGATCTTTTTGTGAATCTAGCATTTCTTACAGCTTGACTGAAGACATTTGAAACTTTTCAAGTTTTACTTCAGTAAGTGATTCTCGGCTTTTGGTTGAGCTAACTTACCAGTTAGCTCCTCATTCTCAGCTGCAAGAGTATACTTTTCACCATGCAATTTTACAATGTCAGAGATGAGTGATTTGATTTTAATTTCAAAACCTTTAATTTCTCTTTTAAGCATCTCTGACTTGACCTTTTCTCCTTTTATTTTAGCAACCAATTTATTATTGTGCTCACGATAACCTTGCAGTTTAGCAATGCATTTATCACTACAAAGGTTGGATTTTACCTTAGATGGCATAGGAGTTGGCCCATCATTGATGTGAGCCAGCAGTGCATGATTCTGGTTTTGAGGCTTCACTTCCTCTGCATACAGACTCCAATCACAAACTTCATCTTGTTTGATGACAAGAGCATTTAAAGTGGGTTAGTTGCTTCCATGAGCTTGATTAGTCAGTTGTGGCTGACTCTAGTATGGTTGTTGATGTTGTTGTTGTTGATGACACTACTGTTGATGATTGTTGGATTGATAGCTTGAGCTTGGTTGTGAGGATGATTGGCCTAGATAATTCCTTTGAAACTATTGTTGTTTCTTCTTGGAGCATTGCATTCTCTTGAAAAGTGGCCAGTCATACCACAATTGAAGCATTTGACTTTGGATTTGTCATATCCAAGTTTTGTGTTTTCATTCAGACTAAGCTTTCCCTTTTCAGAAAAACTTCTTGGCTCTCATTGCTATCATAGCCATTTGTCACTTCAAATGCATTTCTTCTACATCATCTGGATCCATTTCATCCAAGTCTTCTTGGATCAGATGAGCAGAAGTGAGTCTTCCTCCCAAGTATGCTTCAAAGCTAGCAACAAAGGCATTGTAAGTTGTCTTTTGCTCTTCTGATCTTGGGTCTTCATGAGTACTTAAATTAGTGGCAGTAAACCCAGTAGATTGTGATGAGGATGATGGCTTGTTAGTTGATTGAGAAGCAATGAATCCGGTTGATTTCACTTGATCTCTAGATGATAGAAAATCATCTTCTTCTGTGATGAATGCATTTTCCACAGAATGAGCTTCTGAAGGAAATTTGTAGGCTTCAACGACTTGAGGTCCACTAAGATTTCTGCTCCTTTCATTAAGTTCTAGAGCTTCAATCTTTGCAATCATCATATCCAGAGTTGTACTTTCTAGATCAAGTATGTTTTTCAGCATGTCACATTTTGTTTCCAACTTTCAGGGAGACTGTGCAGCATCTTCTTGTTCAACTCCTTTACTTTGTATGTAACCCCCATAATCTCAAGATCATTAACAAGCTGCACAAACCTATGCAGTTGTTTTGCGATTGACTCCCCCTTGGAGTGATGGAAGGTTTCATATTGATTGACCAGTTTATCCTTGTTGATTTCTGCTACTTCACTACTGCCTTCACACATGATCAATAATGCATCCCAAACAGCTTTAGCAGTTCCATATTTCTCTAGTCTCTTAAGCACATCCATTTTCAATGCTTGAGTGAGAATGGAATATGCTTTGAGATCAATTTTTATCTTCTTTGTTAGGGACCATGTACGTACGGAGTACTAACTGATTCTGCGTTTATACCGAATCAAATAGTGCGGAATCATATTTGATTGGCGATCCAATCGGTGAGAACGATAACCCGATCGATATAAGATTGAAATAGACGTTAAGAACGAGTAGAAATCGATCAGGAACGAACTATGAACTTGGACAGGCTGTTTGGGACGTTCTGGACGGCTAGGGTTTATGTGTATTCGCAATATCTCTTCAAATGTTATGTTTTTTCACGAATTAGGTGGAATTTATAGGTTAGGGTTTTTCACTCGTATGACTGAACCATTCGCATGGTTCAGTCGTGCGACTGAATCATGCGATTGAGTCATACGCACGACTGAAGGTTTAGTCGTGCGACTGAGTCAATCTTATGTCTCAATCGTACGACTGATCCAATCTCCTGGTTCAGTCGTGCGACTGGTCCATAAGCATGATGTATTCATGCATATGGTCTATAAGTATGGTCCATTAGCATGAATAATCACCCGACTAGGCTATACATAATACTCAGTCATTATTGATTTAGAATTGTGTACAACAACCTCAAACCTATATAAGAAGTTCATACATATGAATCGAAGATAAATAAACATCAAATCATATTACATATTTCATTGAACCATTTCATTACATATGTGTAAGACATGAAAGACTTTTACATTTAAGCTCATAAACTAGGAACAACATGTATCTACAAACTCCCCGTTGGTCCTAGTTTACCCTATCGTCTAACATTCTTCACATGTTCGTGGAACTTCTTGTACTTCTCCTCTCTTGTGACTCCTGCATGTATATCAAATGCAAAATAGAGTCTTATGACATGTTGGAACTGGAGAGCTTGTACAATATCCTGCTTGTCATAGAACTGTGGCCACTTGTATAATGTGTGGACATCTTCAGTCGACAAGTTTGTAAGCCACATTGGGTCAAATACCCGGATAGTATCAATCTTTCCATCTCTGTTCAATACTATGACAGCTTCGCCCGTCCTCCAGTCATAATACCACCATTTGAAGTGGGGAGTGAAATCCTGAGGCATTTCCTGTAAGGGGATCTTTTACATTGTGCGCGGGGGACTCCACTTCAGCACCACCTTCGGTCTTCCAGATATGGGATCCACTTCAGACTTATGAATGAACCTTTTAGGTTGTTGAGGTCTAAAATTTACCCACCTGGTGTGGTATTCCTTCTTTAATGCAGCCTCGAACCATCCTGACATCTTCCTCGGATTAGCATACAGAAGATCTAAACATGCCAGATGGTTGAGCTCAAAACCAAGAAGAGTCTTCAGATCATGTGGATATCTGAAGTACTCAATTCCTTTCTCCCTCTTAACAGCATAGACTTCCAAGTCTTCAAAATATGCCCACGCTATAATCTTGCCTGACACTTTCTGATGTCTTTTGACTCTGTAGAGCTTTGTGTATGCATTCTGCTTTGGCGGCACGCGTTGGGCTTTCATCTCTGCAAAACAAGCGGCCCATTTAGCTTTCTTGAGATCAACATTTGCATCTGAAGCTGGGGGTTTACTTTCATCCTTTTCTTTCTCTTTCTCTATCTCTTCCAATTTATCAAAAGTAGCACTGCCAAAAGTATCACCAAGTTAGGGATAACATTTCCTTCAGGGTCAGTGTACTCTGGATAATGCTCAGCTGTGACATCTTCTATCTCAATCTCATCTACATCATGTAGCTCCACATCACTTAGGACATCGACTTCTGGAGCATCTTTTACAATTCATCAGGATTGAGTCTGAACATCTCAGCTAGCTGGTCATCGGTCAGATCATGAATAATTTCTCCTTCTTCAGGAGTGTAGCTCACTAACCTTCTGACGATCCCTTGCAAGTCAAGAATCATGGTAAGTTGAGTCTTAACTTGCTGAAGGGGTTCGACATCATACTCGTCTGTCTGTTGACCTTCATCTGGTTGATTAAACATTAAGCACATCACACATGAGTCATTATATAACACATTAAAACATAAACAAACATAAATGATCATTAATTACATTGATGTAATATATAATTTAAGTACAAAAGTTTTTAAATACAAAGACATCTAATAATTACTTTTTTCTTGCTCCGTCGATTCTTCAGCTGGAGGAGCTGAGGACGAGGCTCCTTGATCTTGGTTTCTTTTAGTACGCCTCTCCTTAGCTTGACGCAAGTGAATCACCTTCCTGATCATCATCATCCTCTTTATCTTTACCGCTCAGTCCTCCTTCATCAATATCTTCCTCAGAATCATCTTCATCCTCATCATCATCATCATCATCACCATCATCACCATCCTTGATCTTCAAAGGCTCGCTCTTTGATCCCTTAAGCTTTAATAGTATCTTCTTGTTCTTCTTCTCAAGCTCCTCTATCCTATTGACCGACGCCATCACCAGCTCATTTTGACTAGTAAGTGCATGGTGAGCTCGGCCTAAAGCCCTCTCATACTGAGCACTCTTCTCAGTCAGCTGATCGATCTGCTTGCCTTGGGCGTTGTTGACCGCTATCAGCTAGTTAATCTGATTTGCTCTCATGTGATCTGTAGCTAACAGCTTTAGCACCAACCGGTTAAGGTTTGCCAGCTGTTCCTCTAACCCAACAGTAGGTAGAGTGGAGTCATGGGTCATTGGGGCTTGGGTGGATGAACCGGCTTGTTGAGTGGTGGTTGTGGTGGTGGATGTGGTGAAGATGGGAGGTGGAATATGAGTGGGATGTGGATGGGCTGTGGTAGTGGTGTGGAGGGGGGTGGAGTGATAGTGAGTAGGGGTAGGGGAGGAGTGGGGTGAAGTAGTAGTAGCTGTGGTGGTGGTGGTAGGTGATGTGGTAGTGGTGGTAGCTGTGAAAGTGGTGGTGGCTGTGGCAGAAGATGTAATCACTGTAAACCTCAGCCTCTTACCCTTTTTGCCATGAGGCTGAGCCATTCTCTTCTTCCTGGAGTCCTTTGCAGTAGGCGCTCCCCCTTGGCTGCTGGACTGGTCAGGGGTGTAGGTAGGATCAGTAACATCAGCATCAGCACCCCTCGACTCAGCCTGGCATTCGCCAACCGCCTCGATCCCTCTGTTTGTGGCCACAACTCGGCTCCCGACAGTCCTCACTAACGGCTCATCATCCGACTCCTCATCATCATCGACCAAGAAGTCTTGGTGGAAGGCAACACTTTCAGGTCCACTAGGTGCCTCACCACCTTGACCTTGATCATCCTCGTCATCGTCGTCGTCTTCTTCGTTTGTGGGTGCCATGATGGGCTCGACGTCGGAGTCACTGTCGTCGTGACGCCACTTCTTGCGAGATGGCGCCACGTACTCCGCATTGGCCAACTGGCCAAACAGTCTCCTCACCCGGGGCTTTACTTGTTTTCCCCAGTAGACCTTCATCCGACCCAAGTGTTGTATCATACATGATCTCTAAAACAACAGCAACCTCTCTCTCTTTAGGCAGTGAAGGGAGCTTCTGATCAATGATCATCTGTAGAAATCTTGGGTACATGCAAAACCCCTCCTTCCCCTTTGCCTCTATGTTCTCGACCATGTACGAGAATATCATCTGGGAGAAATTGAACGGGTGGTTCAGCACCAGAGCAACATAAGCATTCTGGATTTGATCTGACATCTCATCAAATCCTCGTCTCCTCGACGCAATGCACTTGATGATGACGTGAGCTAAGTACTTAAACTGGGGGCATAGATTGCTTTTATTGAGCACACCTGCGTTGATGTCCCTAGTGTACTTCATCCACAGAAAGCAGCCCCTAACTGTCAGAGGGTGTAG
Organism: Flaveria ramosissima; assembly: GCA_025215565.1. NCBI lineage: Eukaryota > Viridiplantae > Streptophyta > Magnoliopsida > Asterales > Asteraceae > Flaveria > Flaveria ramosissima. Next base: position 63,258,192 of record CM046041.1, read on the forward strand.
CTTGGTTGGGTGGTCACCGTCTTCACCTAGATCCAGCACTTGCCTAACAGCGGTTGCAGTAATACTGATCTCCTGCCCGAAGATCGAGCTCCGGATGATGTAGGGCTCAGTGGACCTATCAACAGTAGCCCCTTCCCAGAAGGTCTGCTGGAGAGATCTGTATGGAGTGCACGGTGTAGAAATGGCCTTGAAGATCCTCGATCTCCTGAGAAAGGCAATGATCCCCGCAAACTCGGAAGCATTCCGAGTGGTAGCATCTAAATGAGCACAAATGTTGTGCTTTGGGCTCATGGACCATCTATCAGCCATGTTGCTGCAACACAAGAAACATATACATTAGATTAGTGCATAACAGAAGACAGTAGGAACTTAAACTGTTTTGATCAAACTGGCTCAGTCGTGCGATTGAATCATACGACTAAGTTCAGTCGTGCGATTGAGCCTGCGACTGAGTTCAGTCGTGTGCTATGTCATGCGGTTGAATAATTCGTGCGACTGAACTCATGCGCATGATTCATACGTGTGATTGAATCGTGCGTCTGGCTCAATCATGCGACTGAAGTTCATTAGCATGTCCATTCGCATCCTACACTGTTGAACACTCCAACCTTATATCTTGGTCAAAACTTAATGTTAGACGTCATGTTTAGACTCATTAGGTTCGCAGGGACTCTAAATATCACTTAATGTCCTTTATTTCAACGATTATGTCTATTTAAGTGGTCTATTTGAAGAGTTTTACTGATTTCTTGATTTTAGTCGATTATGTCAGTTAGGCTTTGATTACACTAGTCACTTAGATCGATTCCAGTCTCACAATACATGTAGATGAATAAGAAAATGGTTAGGATCACAATCGGCAAGTAATCAAGGTAAAACGAAATTTGGGAAGAGTGTCTACGTATGAGTGATTGCAGAGAATTTAAAGGGTGGTAAGGGTTACGACTGACTGACCCCCTTATTTTAATATGTTAAATGTTCAGTCGTGCGACTGGACCCATACGCATGCTTCATTCGTGTGACTGGGTTTTCAGTCGTGCGACTAGCTCATACTCCATCTAGTCGTACGAATGGTTTATTCTGGTGATCCAATCGTATGGATGTTCCATACTCATGGTCCAATCATATGATTGCCCCATACTCATGGTCCAATCGTGCGATTAGCTCATACTTATGGTCCAATCATGCGATTGGCTCATACTTATGGTCCAATCGTGCGATTGGCTCATACTTATGAGTTTAACCTCATACACTTTCACACACTTAAAGTTTTACCTTTCGATATAACATTATGAACAATGATCATCTCAGACATGACCTTTTTAATTTGACACAGATTTGATCACCTCAGACGTGATCCTTTCAATTTAAAACCATTTGATCACCTCGGACGTGATCCTTTTAATTTGAAAACCTTTGATCACCTCAGATGTGATCCTTTTAATTTGAAAACCTTTGATCACCTCAGACGTGACCCCTTTTAGTGAGTGATTCACAGAATTCATCTAGTTGTATAGTCCGACTTTTACCTAACAAAAAAAGAACATAGAAAACAACTTTGAAATTTAAAGGAAAAACAAAACAAATTTTTGGGTTTTTGATAAGGGATGGATTGAAATCTTTTAGAAAACCGTCTAGCAAATTTTTCTTCCTGAACAGCACAGCTTCAAGTTAATTTGATCATTTCTAGAACGATTCATTATGGAATCATACAGGTATATCAGAATCATTTGGAACATTTTAATAAAACATTTTGATGCTAGATTCTTGTTTTGATCGAGAGTAAATAGCAATTTTAGGAAATCATACTAGAACTATAAGATGCACACAATGATTTTGACTGTCGAAAATTGCAGCCACGATAATTGTCAGTATATTTATCCTCTTAAATCCATACACAGATTTTTGACTCACATTGGTCATGAGTTGGGTTATATTATTTCAACAAGCACTTGTGGATCCCACACTTATATGGTAATCAACATTCCTCAGGAGATTTTTGAGCGGTCTATGGGTATTTGACAAGAAGAAACTATTCTAAGAGCTTTCAAAGAGATGCCAAGCCTCAGGTCAGTGCCATCGCACAGCAAAGATGCGCAAACAACAATGAATTCTAGAATATTTAGGTTATGCTTATCCTCAGGTCAGTGCCATCGCACAGCAGAGAGGCACACAACCTATCTTCTTGTGAGAGCATTTTTTTCTTTTTGCACGTACGCACCAACAACATTAGTCATTAGCTTGATTGTGCTTAACATTTTTTCTTGTGCTTTGCTCAATATTATGGTCATCCGCGCACATTTGTGCCGTTTATTTTGCTCGTTACCCCTTATCAAAAAATACGTTGATTGTGTTAACCAGGGATAAGATGGGAACTCACAGCAAGTTGAACAACTTAGTTTGAATTTAAATCACCAATGATGTCTACTCATCTATTGTGTTGAATCTACCGACATATCATATAATGGACTAGCAACCTCTAGGTCTACTTTCTCTATGTTACCTCAGTAGCAGACTAGTTTTACTATCATTTTTCCTTTTGCGTAGACTTCTCAGACTTATACTTTGAAATTTTGCATCTTAATCATTAAAGTTATTTTGAGGTCCCAAACAATTTGTTCCATGTGTACTATCATTTTCCATAAACTTTGAATCAGAATCACAGATTTGATTTTATTTCTTTAGCTAAGCTGCCATCTTCCCTTTTTATTGTTAAGTAATTAAATACTGCATGAATTAAATACTAAACAAACCTATTCTCCCCCTAAAATTCTAAAACCGAAAATCTTTTTGTGTTTTTGGATTTTAATAGACAGGAAAATAAAATAAATAAAAGAAAAAATAAACAGAAACAAAAAACTTGTCGGACTACGCACTTTCTTCTTCTAGAATAACATCACTTTTCTTTTTCACGTCATTAACCTCTAAAAGATATAAAAACCGCGGTTTATCAAATGCTTTTGTGTAGAGGTCGGCGCTTTGAAAATTCGTATTAATTTTAACATCGATTAATTGCTTTTCAAAACAGTCACGTATAAAGTGATATTTAATACCGATGTGTTTAGTTTTAGGGTGTTGGACCAGATTTTTGGTGACAGCAATAGCAGCAGAATTATCAACAAAAATAGGGGTGTTAGAAAATTGCAAACCGTAGTCGCGCATTTGCTGTTGAATCCAAATGATTTGTGAACAGCAACTTGCAGCAGCAACATATTCAGCTTCACAAGTTGACAGAGCAACTAATGTCTGCTTCTTACACTGCCAGGTGACTAAAGGTCTACCAAAGAACTGACATCCCGCAGATGTTGACTTGTAATTCATCTTGCAACCACCATAGTCCGAGTCACTATACGCTGTAAGCTCAAAGTCATCATCATGAGGATACCACAACCCGAGTGTTGGTGTACCCTTTAGATAATGAAAGATCCGTTTCACTCCGATGAGATGATTCACTTTTGGTTTTGCCTGATATCTGGAACAAAGACACGTTGCGTACATAATATCAGGACGAGAGGCTGTGAGGTACATTAGGGATCCGATCATTCCTCTGTACATTGTAGCATCAACCAGATCACCATTTTTGGCAGGTGCCACATCATGGTTAGTGGCAAGTGGAGTTCCAGCAACTGAAGCATTCTCCATGTTGAACCGACTGAGGATATCACCTACATACTTGGTCTGATGTAAGAAGATTCCTTTGGGTATCTTATCCACCTGTAAGCCAAGAAAAAACTTCATCTCCCCCATAGCACTCATCTCAAACTCTGCTTTCATTACATATTCAAATTCATTACACAATTCTTCATTCTTGGAACCGAAGATTATGTCGTCCACATATATCTGTACCAGCAGTAAATCACCATCTTTTTCTTTGATGAATAACGTACAGTCAATAACTCCTCTGCGAAAACCATGTTTAACTAGATGAGTTGAGAGTTTCTCATACTAGGCTCTAGGGGCTTGATGGAGCCCGTAGAGAGCCTTGTCTAGTTTGTAAACTCTATCCCGGTGATAAGGATCCTCGAATCTTTCGGGTTGACTGACGTAGACTGTCTCACGGATTTCACCATGAAGGAATGCACTTTTTACATCTAGTTGATAGACTTTAATCTTCATGTACGATGCATAGGCTTGAAACATACGGATTGCTTCCATCCAAGCCACAGGTGCAAACACTTCATTGTAGTAAATGCCTTTGACTTGTCGAAATCCTTGAACCACAAGCCGAGCCTTATCCGAATTATGACCCCTTGGTCATCTTTCTTGCACTTCAAGACCCATTTCGTGCCAATCACCTTAGCAGCTTTTGGTCTGTCCACAAGGGTCCATACTCCTAACTTCTTGAACTGTAGGAGTTCTTTTTGCATTGCACTAACCCATGCCTCATCGTTTAGGGCTTCACTCACATATTTTGGCTCAAATTGAGACACAAAACATCGATATACACCATCATGAAGATATCCTTTTTCCATGACGTTGTCAAAGGGATGATAAACATTAATCCGGGATCCAGGAGTGGTGGGAACAACTACCTCATTATCCAGATTGTGAAACCCAGGTTCAGTATCTGAAGCTGTTGGAGTATGAGGTTCCGAATTGTCAGTGGCATCAGGATGTGATGCTTGTGTACTTTTATTAGTGGGAACCTGTTCCTCCTGTTCCATATTTGCAGTCTCAAGTGCTTCATCATCAGAAGATGAATCACTTACTTCAGGTTCTCCCCCTGAAGGGCTAGAAGTATCATCCAATGGAGCCGTTGATGTTGAGTCTGGTAGTGGAGTGTTCGGAACATCATACATCATCCTACCAGAAAGCTCATCATCAGTATGAGAAATCGGTAGATTGAAGGACTTAAAAGATCCATCAAAGTCAAAGAAGAAGGAGGGTCCTTTTCCAGCAGGGGGGTGGTGTATCTTTGAACATTAACATTGCACCACACTTCTACCTGACCCGTTGAGTTGTTATAATCTCTCTTGTCTGGTATGCTGTATCCGAGAAAAATACCTTCTTCTGCATTCTCACTAAACTTCCTAGTCTGACTTTTCTTCAACAACATGCATGGTGTGCCAAACGGTTCTAGATACTCCAAGTTGGGTTTACGTCGCTGGAGCAGCTCATAACATGTTTTCCCATGTCGTTTGACCACTAAAACTCGATTGAGCGTGTAACAAGCATTAGCCACTGCCTCATTCCAAAATTGAATAGCCAGTTTCGAGTCAGCTAACATTGTCCTTGCAGTCTCTATCAGGCTCCGGTTTTTCCTTTCAGCAACGCCATTCATCTGTGGAGTGTAGGCAGATGTAAATTGATGTACAATTCCTTTCTCTCTACAGAATGCCTCCATCCACTGATTCTTGAACTCTGTTTCGTTGTCTGATCGAATTTGCCTTACTTTCAGCTTGTAGAGTGATTCCAAAGTAATAACTAGATGTTTGAATGATTCAAATGTTTCTGATTTGGCTTTCAGAAACATCACCCAAGAGAATCTTGAGTAATCATCCGTTACTACAAAGAAATACAGATCTCCAACAATGCTCTTTGTACTAACAGGGCCAAACAGATCCATGTGTTTGAATGAACTTTCTTTGCCTTGTGAGACTTCTTGGTCTGTTTCCCTTTGTTATATGCTACACAAAAATCCAGAAGTTGGAAGTTCTTGACAGTTACTCCATACACTAAATCGTCTTGAACCAAATGATTCATCTTCCTTGGATTAATGTGTCCCATTCTCCTATGCCAGTAGATTGAATCCCTCTCAGTTGCCTTTGACAAGAAGCATTGAACAATGTGATCAGTTGTGGAGGCTTTTGATAGATCCAAGACATACAAGTCGTTATATCTTGAAGCTGACATAAGAACTTTATCCTCCTCAATCACATAGTCCTTCTTAAACATGTAGCACTTCTTGTTGTCAAATACAACTTTAAATCCTTTGTCACAGATCTGGGAGACTGAAAGTAAGTTGTTCTGTAGTTGTTGAACGTAGTTGACCTTGTCAAACTTCACTTTCTCGTTTCCCACTTCGCCTTGAGTGGTGATGTAACCTCCTTTATTCCCAGCAAATGAAACATGACCCCCTTTAATTTGTCTGACGTTGAAAAGGAGAAACGAATTCCCTGTCATGTGCCTGGACGCCCTACTATCAATAATCCAGGTATTAGTGATAGCGTTGTAGCGGACACCCTGCACATTCAAAGAAACTTATTAGTTCAGATTGGGGACCCAAGCCTTAACTGGCTTGGGTGACCCAGAAGAATCACACATCATAAACTTAACCCATTGTACTTTAGAGGATGAGGGCATATCTTTCTTCTTAATCTCCTCGCTATCAGACACTATATTTGATTTTTCTTTCCATAAGCTAGTTTTGTGTAAGGCCTGTTTGTGATAAACAGACGACTGGCTTATTGTTTGAACTTAAGGTTCACTAATACTCTTAGGTGGAGTATTAAATCTCGATTTAGAAAAACTTGGTTTTGCATCAAAAAGTTCAATTTTCTTTTTGGGCGTCTGATAATAAGGACAATTAGGAGAAATATGTCCTCGTTTTCCATAATTGTAGCAAGATCTCCCTTCTACAGATTGAGGAAAATATTTATGTGGGTTTGATTTTGGTAAAGGTGTGACCTTTGTCTGGTTGGGTTTTGTCACTTCTGTTTTAGATGTTTCAGCTTCTTTAACAAAATTAATTGTTTTGACATTTTGAACATCTTTAACTTTCATTTTATTTGGACTTTGATGATTAATACATTTTTGGTTAACTGATTTAGTCAATTTGGGTTCTGAAGTAGATGTTTGTGGCCCTGACCTTACATTAACCCTTTTAATTTCATCATCCAAATTCTCAACAGGCATTTTTCCTTTTGATTTTAAGGTTGGCTCCTTCTGTTTAGTGATAGAGTTCACATGTTTACTTGTAGAATCAGGATCACTAACTAGAGGAGTGGACACCACATGATTCTTTACCGAGTTATTATTGATAGGTCTACATTTAGTATTCAAAAGAATCTCATGTGGTGGTAGAATTACTTTGTAACCCAAACCTTCCCCATTATTTCGTTCTTTCACTAAGTTTTGAACTATGTGAGAAGAACTAGCCCAATTATGCAGTTTTTGTTTTAAAGAATTAACCTCGACTTCTAAAACTGCTTTTTCCTTTTTGGTTTCTTCTAAAGAATTTAGATAAAACTTTATATCATTTGATTGATTTAAGGCAACAACCTCGGTTTCCCTTAGTTGTTTCCCCAAAAGTTTTATCTTCTCTTAAAAACTGCACTCATTTTGTTTTAATATACGATTAGCTTCAGTGCATAGTTGTAAATCATTTACTAAGTTATCATTGTGTTCTAATAACCCAGCAAATTTCAAATCAATGCTTTCTCTAAATTTTTCACATTCATTACAAGCATGGTTTTCAAACAGTTGGTCTTTAGAACTTACCTGTGAGGAATTGGTTGAATCAGCCATCAAAGCAGATTTAGACTCTTCGGAGGCTAGAGATTCTAAATCTGTCGCTCTGAGCCCTTCCTCAACCAAATGATTTACCACGTTCGCAGCTTCTTCGGAATCTGACATCGCTTGCTCAGTTGTACTCTCACCTTCACTAGCAGACCCATCATCTACTGCTTCGACAAAAGCAATATTTGATTCGCCAGGAGAAACAAATCGGAAGGACCAGTCTTGTCCTTCATCACCTTGAGGAGTTAGAGCCTTTGTCTCTTTCCTTGAAGAAGCAGTCCCAATCACGTCCTTGTCTTGACGGTTGAATATGGGAAATGGGTTTCCATTTCTAGTTTTCTTGGGCTTTACACATTCACGTCTAAAATGCCCCTTTTCATCATAGTTGAAGCATGTGACTTTGGTTTTGTCAAAACCAAACGTTGTATCCTTAGTGGCTACTAGATTATGTCCCGTCTTCTTGACAAACTTTTTAGTTGTTCTGACTGCACTTGCCAAGGCCCACATGATGTCCATTTTCTCTAGCTCATTCTCATCAACTTGCTCGTAATCTTCATCTGCAAGATGACAATTTCCAATCTTCCCGGCAACTAAACCATCATAGGATTGGACAACAGCTGTTAGAAGATCCATGTGCTCCTTTGCAACTTCCAATGTGATATTTCCGAGATTCTCAGTCTTCAACTTTGTAGTTGTTGGAGCTGTACAAGATAGTCTATATTATCAACATAGTCAAAGTCAACAAAAGTCAACGTCACGGTAAAAGTCAACAAAAGTCAAACCTGACACGTTCGAGACGAAGAACCGAGACGAGACGTTGAAGATTTAGATGACTAGGAGTTTTATTGTAATAAATATATTTTGTGTAAACAAAATATATTTTATCTTATTTTTGAAGGGGTTTGTTGGACCATTTACAACTTGTTTAACCATTTAAACATATGAAACGCAGCGGAATGTACTACTTTAAACATGTTAAAGTTTCTGAAAATTACCATTATCATGTGAAAACCAACAAACCCAAAGACAAAAGGATCTTTATTATGTGAAAAGCAAGCATACAATATGAACAAGAACACCCAAAAACATGACATTATCATACCATAATACTACCTTTCTGGATGCTGTCAAAAACGACCAAAGAGAAGGCACAAATGAGTCTGAAAAGGGCCAAGACTTCAAGAGTAGAAGTCCTCAAGTGTCCATGCCCACAAGCCTCTAAGCAAACATCATGGTTGCTAGGATTTCAAGCACCAAAAACGCCCAAAGGCCTGCTGAAAACCGTTTTCAGCCATGAGAACTTTGGGCGAAGAGAGGAAATCCTTCTTCCTTTCTAGCACAAATGAAGGAGCATAACTTGAGTCATGAGAGGACCCAAGAAACGACCAAAAGGAGTTCTAAAACACCTTCTTCAGCTGTGAAAATAGAGAGCATATGGAGTTTTCTTTAGAAGTTCATTTGTGCAAATGAGAGAGATATTAGATGTTGAGACTTGCACTCAACCACTATCATAATGAGTGTACCTTTTTCAAGACAAATGGGGAAGGCCAAACAACCTAAAGGGGCCGAAAATCTTGATTCAAAACCACATTCCCTCCCATTTGAATTATTTGTAACACATTAGAAGTGATGAGGTCATGTTACATATTTAAAAGGTGTGTACAAGTTATATAACCAAGCCTTTTAGTTAAATAACATAAGTATACATTATAATGTGATTAGTTAATTGATAAGATATATAATTAAACTTTTAATTATATAACTCATACAATCTAAAATAATTAAAACAACTAACACATTAAGATGTTAACATGTTATATAATAAAACTCTTTTGATTATATAACATAAGTACACATATTATTTGTTGTTATTTAACCATTTAAATAACAATGTAAATAATAATAATTCATGAACAAATTATCCATATAATTTGTTCTATCTCTCATTTCTTTAATTTAGAAAACCCATTTTCTAATTAGGTGCATATATTTAATTGCATGATCATATCATCAATCAAATATTTATTGGTGTTTGCTAAGCTTGTTATTGGGTATGACCCGACTTGGATCATGACGTACTAACCACATCAATGTTCTATGTGTCTTGGGCATACAGGATCCAACAATCTCCCACTTGCACAAGATTCATAGAGCATTGATGCAAGCAGTAAATACCGCCTAACAACTGTTTACTACCCTTAATACGCATGACTTAAAAGCCATTCAATAACATCATCCCTTTCAAGTTCCAAACTTGAAATGATTTAGGTGAATCGATCATCTATCATTTTGTTACAGATGTCTTGTTAAATCCAAGGACACAGAATGATCATTCCTTGTTGATTTAACTTAATCAGGCCCTAGACATCTTGCTCTCAACGAATAAGAGGAACAAATCCCATCTTGACTGCATACGTTTCTCACAATCACCTTGTGTCACACCTGAACATAGCCTTATGTACTGTCCATTATTTCAGAACAGTGAAGAACTAACTCAAGGTATAACATTTGGTGAATATCAAAACCCAATATGCATCTCAGGTCTGAGGATACTAAATGATATTCGCCTTTACTCAAAATTACTTATGATCAATCAAAGAGATTCTATGTAGTAAAATTTGAGACGCGGGTCAGTCCAATATTTGCATCCCACAAATATCTATGAACCTTGGTAGCAACCAATTGCTCTATATTCATACCTTATGAATATCTACCAATCCATGTTCATAATAGTCTTACATTCATATTTGTTCCCACAAATATGACCGACTACGGACATTTAGAATAATAAACATATTCATGGATGTAAACATGCTAAAAAGGAACAAAACTCAAATATATAAAAGAGTTAAATATTACAATTGTTCCATATTTTATATGCTAAACAGATCAATTCCAATCACTAGAATATCAAAGTCCTAAGGCACAAGTATGACCTTCATACTTTGCCCTCACAAGGAGCTTCGTGAGTGGATCCGCAATGTTTTGATCTTTACGAACTTTATGAATACATATCTTTACCCTTTTTCAACTCCATCCCTTATGATGTTGAATCTCCGCTCAAGGTGTTTAGTCTTTTGATGAGTACGGGGTTCCTTGATTTGAGCAATCGCACCCACGTAATTACCAAAGATTTCTAGGGGTCTTGAATGGTAGAGACCACCCTTAGATAAGCAATGGACAAACTTATTCATGCAGCTTCCTAAGCTGCCAATGAAGCGGCTATGTATTCGGATTTTGTAGTGAACAATGCTACCGTGTCCTGCTTTGAACCTTTCAAGGACACTTCTCCTCCATTCATAATTGAAGTATACCCCGATTGTGATCGAGAATCATCTCGATCAGTTTTGGAAGCCTGCATCCGTGTAACCCTTTACAACGACTTCCTCTTCAACAGATCCGTATATTAGAAACATATTCTTAGTCCTACTAAGGTATTTCAATATACTTTTAACAGCCATCCAATGGTTATTTCTATTGGTATCTACTTTGTCATACTTAATAAGCATGACTCGTCCGGTCTAGTGCATATCATCACACAAATGATGGATCCTATAGCAGATGCGTATGGGATATCCTTCATTCGATCTTGCTCATCCTATGAGCTTGGACATTGAGACGTAGTCAAAATTGTCCCTCTTTGAATAGGTACCATACCTTTCTAAGAGTTTTCCATATTGAACCTTTTCAAGATTTTATCAATATATGCAATTTGGTTTAAATCTATCAACCACCTCGATCTATCCTTATAGATCCTTATTCCAAAATATGGGCGGCTTAAACGAGATCTTATATGGAAAAACATATTCCAAGGTAGGTTTTAACACCTTCCATGGTTAGAATATCATTTCCAAGTAAGTAGTGTGTCATCAACATACAACACTAAGAATACAATTATGCTCCCACTAGCTTTCATATATACACAACCTTCTCGATGCTTGTTTCAATCCAAATTGGACATAGCATCTTGGTATATGGTTAGCCTACAGGGGTCAACCACATAGCATCCATTCATGGAATATCCATATCTTTCAGATGGAATACTTACTCTACCAGATTTGTGAACGTTTTGTGTGTATTTATCAACCTCTTGATCATCATCAACAACCTCTTGTTGGTAGCTAGTGTCAACCAAAAGTGTATCGGCTTGTGGATTTTGATCCTTATCAAGTTCCACAGTTCTATACGTCATTCCTTCCATAAAGAACTCGGTTTCCAAGTACTTAGCCTTTCGAGCAATAAATACTTTTGCTCCGTTGAGTCAAAAAAACAGTATCCCATATAGTCTCTGTGGATTCTCAACTAATATACACTTTCTTTGTCCGGGTCATATTCATAATATGAGCCTCAGAGAGCAATGGGAAAACCCAAAATGATAAAGGTGGTAAGCTCATAGCCATAATAAATTGAACCAAATCCAAATAGGGTTCAGTTTCTCCTTTATCAGAATGAAGAACATAGATAGTTATGTAGAGTTGATTTTCTACTTCATTATTGAAGATTTTGAACATTTCAAAAGCTTCATACTTATGTGTCATCAAGTGCACACAATAATAGCGACTGTAATCGTCGGTAAAAGTAATGAAGTATCTTTCACCAATCTTTGTCATTGTCTTAAAAGGACCACATACATCCAAATGTATCATTCCTAATAAGTCTTTTGGTTCACTCTTATCAAATGAAACATTTTCATTTGTTTCCAAAAGACCATTCTTTTGAAGTGTTTGAATCCAATTCTTGTTTATGTGACCAAGATGACAATGTCAAAGATAATAATAACTTAAACCCATTTTAAGTTTCTTGGTGCTTAATGTGTATAATGAGTTATTATAGGACGAATTATCATGAACCAATTCATGGATATCATTAAAAAGGCATATCCTTAAAATGAAATACATCATCCATAAAACTTAATACCATTATTTACAAACTTTAAATCATGATCATATTGTTTTAATAGGAAACATTAATTATGTTCCTAGTCAAACTAGGTGCATACAAAATGTTTTGAGAACAACTTCCAAACCATTTGAAAGTCTCAAAATAGAGTTTCCCTCCTTGAAGCGCACATTTCTTTTGAACCCCTTTGCAACAATTGCAAGTATGAGTCTCACATCCGGTATCCAATACCCATGTGTTTGAAGAAATGACATTTAATACAATGTGTGAATCATGGAAATTGTATTTGAGGTTTGCCCAACATCCCTCTTGTCTTTCAACTCCTTGAGATAGGAGGGACAATTCCTTTTCATTGTCCTATCTCTCCATACTCAAAGCATGGATCGTTCTCCGTTACCTTAGGCTTCATAAGCTTAGGTTTTTCGAGGTTCGCTTTAACCTTTGCTTTGATGTATTCCTTTCCATTGGCAATAATTGCCTTAGGATCGGGATTGGCCATTTCTTATAGCCTCCCTCATTGATCGAGAGAATAGGTAGAACCTCTCTACCCATCCCTGCCTCGGTTGCTTTGAGCATTGCGTGAAGTTCACCGATGCTCTTGTCCCACCCGTTCATATTACAGTTTATTATGAATGTCTCAAACCTTTAGTTAGGCAATCAAGGATCAAATCCTTGGCCAAATACTTTGAGACAGGATAGTTAAGCATCTTGAGGCTATCAATGTGGCTTTTCATCTTAAGAATATATAAGATGATATCGATTGGGTTTCTTCCATGTGACATGCATAAAGTGCTCGAACCGTTTCGAAGCAATCTACTAAAGTTTGTTGAAGGAACATTTCCTTCAACTAGATTATCATGTCATATGCCCCATGATGCTCCAAACCCTTTTGGAGTTCGGGAATCATATTCCCAACATGAGGTAGGATACTTGCACAGAATCCTTAGTGTGCCTAAGCCAATCGTCAAAAAGCCTTAACATCAACAGCGTTGGTTGGTGAGGTATGGGATCGTCAAGGACATAGGCCTTTACTCATTCTTGAGAACGATTCTCAAGTTTCAAAATTGAGTCCATAAGGTAATTATGGTTAGGACGATCCCTCTCGAGAATAGTTCTCAGTGATAGGGAAGGGACGATCGGGGTGGTAGCGAAATAGTTAGCGGTCATCACTACAATAATTGACAAAGTTCATTTTAGTATTTCTGATAAATTTATTTTAATCGTTAATACCCTTAAATGTCTCATAGACAATTAATAATTAAAATCTAGAATCCAACGTTACATTTAAATGATGGTTAGGTGACCTTTATCCCATTATTCAAATTAACAAGGTAGTCAACTGTTGACAATTGCAACCTATTGCAACTTCTAGTCTTATGGGATCGGTTAAACATCATATGTTTAGTCGGCATGTTTAATCCCATCAACACCATTGTACGCCATGCTTCGATGACCCTAATCACATGGTTTCCAATTCAAGTCGTCCTACTTACACACATGTGTGAGTTTTCACATACAAGCGGTTAGGTGACCTTTATCCCACAAGTACGTTAGACTCACCTCAAAGATACAAGTTCCCTACAAGTGGTTAGGTGACCTTTATCCCACAAATAGTTCCCAAGTGATTCGAGTGTCGTGTAAAAGGATGGTGATAGACTTGTTACCAAAGGGATTTAAGTTTCCATTAATTCTAGACTTTGAAAACTCTATGTACCTTGTAATTGCATGCTTACAAATACTTGGTACCCTATGGTTCTTTTAATAAAACCCATTATATAATGAAATCATTAATCCTTTTAATAACCATTTACTAATACTTAATGATTAAGAGCCATTTTTATATTAGCTTGTTAAGATCATTTTTATTAAGATTGTTTATCATATCCAAATATCACACAATCATTCACAATATCACAATCAAACAAGCATAATATAAACAACCACATGTGCATAACCATAGCTTCTATTGTGACCACACTTGTTTTCCATCACAAGTGTGGTCATTAGGTCTTTCCTAAGGGTTATCAACAACACAAAATTGAGATCACAATGGATCTCCCACTTGATGTCGCATCCGTATGCTTCAAGTCCACTTTGTGTCTTCCTTTTGTGCTTCCTTCCCAAGCATCTTCTTTTACATAATATATATCCTAATACATATTTTTCTAGTAAAAGAGAAATACTCCTAATCTATTATTACATCCAAATGAATAAATAGATAAATTACAAGCACAAAACTCACAACCCAATTGAACAAAATAACCAAAACAAACATGCAACCAAACCAAAACAACACAAGGTCTAAGCTAGGTTATGCACCATCAAATGAACAATCACAAACATCATTCAACAAACAAAATAAACCCCATAAAACCCCAAATTTTCAGCTAACATAAACTGAAAATTAGGGTTTGTTTGTCCAAACAAACAATAACCAAAACATATCAACCAATTGACATTCCTATCTTTCAAAGTTTAATCATAAGCATGAAGATATAACTTTGAAAGACATGGGGTTTATTAAATCAACCAAAATCAGCCTCTAATGACTTGATAAACATCCTTTAAAACCGATTTTACAAGGATAATGATGCTAGTTTCCACATAACCGGCTCTAGATGCCATTGAAGGGGTTTGTTGGACCATTTACAACTTATTTAACCATTTAAACATATGAAACGCAGCGGAATGTACTACTTTAAACATGTTAAAGTTTCTGAAAATTACCATTATCATGTGAAAACCAACAAACCCAAAGACAAAAGGATCTTTATTATGTGAAAAGCAAGCATACAATATGAACAAGAACACCCAAAAACATGACATTATCATACCATAATACTACCTTTCTGGATGCTGTCAAAAACGACCAAAGAGAAGGCAGAAATGAGTCTGAAAAGGGCCAAGACTTCAAGAGTAGAAGTCTTCAAGTGTCCATACCCACAAGCCTCTAAGCAAACATCATGGTTGCTAGGATTTCAAGCACCAAAAACGCCCAAAGGCCTGCTGAAAACCGTTTTCAGCCATGAGAACTTTGGGTGAAGAGAGGAAATCCTTCTTCCTTTCTTGCACAAATGAAGGAGCATAACTTGTGTCATGAGAGGACCCAAGAAATGACCAAAAGGAGTTCTAAAACACCTTCTTCAACTGTGAAAATAGAGAGCATATGGAGTTTTCTTTAGAAGTTCATTTGTGCAAATGAGAGAGAGATTAGATGTTGAGACTTGCACTCAACCACTATCATAATAAGTGTACCTTTTTCAAGACAAATGGGGAAGGCCAAACAACCTAAAGGGGCCGAAAATCTTGATTCAAAACCACATTCCCTCCCATTTGAATTACTTTGTAACACATTAGAAGTGGTGAGGTCATGTTACATATTTAAAAGGTGTGTACAAGTTATATAACTAAGCCTTTTAGTTAAATAACATAAGTATACATTATAATGTGATTAGTTAATTGATAAGATATATAATTAACCTTTTAATTATATAACTCATACAATCTAAAATAATTAAAACAACTAACACATTAAGATGTTAACATGTTATATAATAAAACTCTTTTGATTATATAACATAAGTACACATATTATTTGTTGTTATTTAACCATTTAAATAACAATGTAAATAATAATAATTCATGAACAAATTATCCATATAATTTGTTCTATCTCTCATTTCTTTAAATTAGAAAACCCATTTTCTAATTAGGTGCATATATTTAATTGCATGATCATATCATCAATCAAATATTTATTGGTGTTTGCTAAGCTTGTTATTGGGTATGACCCGACTTGGATCATGACGTACTAACCACATCAATGTTCTATGTGTCTTGGGCATACAGGATCCAACAGTTTTTAGTCATTTTTATATTTTATATGTAATTTTATTAATTAGCCTAAGTATAGGGGGTTAAATGTAATTAGTGAATATTATATTCACTATAAATAGCCTAATTGTTATTAGGATTAGAAAAATGGTTGAATGACCAATTGATTGAGGGATTTACTTGTAAACATGTTATTTGCAATCTAATTGAAGATCAAAGGGGTTTTGATTGTGATTATCATATTTTGATGTATAATCTTCATGATTTGATTCAAGTTTGATTATCCTGGATTTACAATTTGGTATCAGAGCCATTTTAGATCATATTCATTGAAGATTTGAAAATTTTTTGAGAGAGAAATTGGGGTTTTTTGTTCAATATCAATATTTCATCAATTCCGGATCAAATTTGAGTGTATTTGATATGGAATTTGATTGAATTATGCTTGTTATTGGTTGGGAAAGCTCTGTTAATCATCAGATCTCAAATCCATTAAGATTTAGGCGATTTCCGATTGATTTCGTGTTGAAAAAGTCTTCCAGATTCATCCAGCGAAACTACATATTCATCCAGCGAAACTGCATTCTCTTTTAGCGAAACTACAAGTGTTTTACACTTTGTAGTTAGTTTCTGCATCTCAGCAAAAGTAGGGATCTTGAACGAAAGTTCAACAGTGCTTGTGTGCATTTTACAAGCGAAATTGCTGTCGAAAGTATCATTGAACGAAAGTTCAAGCTTGTTTCGTGCGAAATTGCCGGCGAATCTAAGCAGTCTCAAGCATTTGGTTAGCAAAACTGCTACCGAAATTGCCAGCGAAACTACTACCGGCTCAGCGAAACTAGAGTTCACAGCGAAACTAGCTCTGCGAAACTATAATTTCGGCGAAACTATCATTTCTTCAGTGAAATTTGAATGTTAAAGATGACTTTTTCCCTTTAGTTGGGATTAATTGAGTTCATCCCGATAAAGAAATTTTCATCGATTTTGCAAGATTTATAAAAAAACAAGCTGACCTGGCAGCTTGACCCCAGTTGCTAAGATTGTCTAGCGTGACATTTAAAAAATAATATTATTCCCGGGGGAGAATTATTTTACAAATTTTGGGAAAAATATTTTTGGAGGGGTTAATTGCAATAATAAAAATAAAAATAAAAAATGGCCTTGCAGAACTATTTAAATCCTTCAAATCTGATAATCTAACAATTGCACAATGTCGCTTGATAATTTTGCAGTTTTAAAGAATGAAAGAATGTCCGATTTTCTTGATCGTTTTCTGTTGGTGGCAAACAATCTGAAGAAGTTTGATGCCCAATTGGGAAATCATGAACAAGTTCTAAGATTGATTGATTCCTTCCCATCAGAATGGAGCTCACACGTCAAGTCAATTAAAAGAGATAGAGGTTTTCGGGAATACAAACTAATGGAGGTGATCAACAAACTGAAAGAAATGAAGTTGGATATCAAACGTCGTGAGTACTATGAAGCAACATATCTAACTCCAAAAATCACTTCAAACTCCAAAGAGAAACTAGAAGAGAGATCAGATTTTGGCACCAATTGCGACGGTTTACCGAAACCTGGAACTGAAGAGGTACAAGAGGAGCTTAAGCAGACATCAATGGGTAAAGGTGGAGCTGAGTTGAATGCTGAAGTTTGTGATGCTGAGAAGGAAGAGGAATGGAAGTGAAATACCAGAGTTTGCAATTGCGAGAAGGCTCTTACTGCTGAAAGAGTCATCCTGGATCTTTCATACGAGACAGTTCAGGATATGTGTTCTTCTGCTTGCAAAATTCGTTTATTTGGTGTGTATAAAGCTAATAGGTTACTTTTAGATAACCAAAAGGAGTTAACCACCATAAATGTAGAACTTAAAAAGAATGACAAGTATTTCATAAAATTAAATGAAGCTTTAAAACAAAATGATCATTTAAAACGAACTCTTCTTGAAAGAAATGTTGAAATTAATCTTTTAAACGAAAGAGTCACTTTGGCTGAATTTGAAACAAGCAAGCTTAAAACAACGCTTGATAGATGGACCATATCCGGAATGAAACAGGAAGAGCTACTGTGTAAACAGAGGGGAGCTAGAATTAAAACCTGAGTGGGTTGTGGTGAAAATCCATATGTCTATCCTCCTCCTAGCACCCATTGTTACTCTCATATGCCTCAACCTCATCCATCTAATGATTTGATTGAAGCTGCAGAAACTAATTGTTTAAATGCAGGTTTAAGCACCGATAATCTTAAAGAGATTAGAGATCTGCAGCATTCTCCTGTAGGTTTGGGATTCCTCAGGCAGGGGTCTGATAAGAAGATTAATGACAATTCCACTTCTGTTGCTCAAACACCAATATCAGTTGCTTCTCCAACCTTCTTCAACAAATTCAAAGTAGGCAATATTCCTTCGTTTGTTCCTGTCAGGTTTGTAAAAGAAGGAACAGTTGTCGAATCATCAAGCAATCAGAATCCTATAATCGAAGCCAACACAATAGGAGGTGTCAATCAAGATCCGTTGGAGAAAGATTTGTGTATACGAGACTGGAGAAGTTCAGATGATTAATCAATAATAGAGGAGCGTGTTGGTTCCTCTCATATCAAGATATCTCCTGATAGTGTCAAGTCTCAAAAGCTTCCTAAAACTGAATCAAGACCAATACGGATCTCTTCTCCAATTGCAAAGCAACCCAGTCAATCAGTGAAGATCTCATTCCCTGTTCAGCATAGCAAATGCCAAAACAAGCAAGAATCTGCTACAAGCTCAAAGCAATCCTTCTCAACACCTTCACAACACGGGACTACAAAGAATCAAAAGCCTTTCAAGGCTTGTTTTGAGTGTGGAAAAGAAGGTCATGTGGTAAAGAAGTGCCCTCAAAGATTTGCTTCAAATGGTAAAGGCAAAACGAATTGTTTCTCCAAATGTAAGTCTACAAAGAATGTTCCAGACGGTAAAGGCAACACGGTTTGCTTCTCTGAATCAAGAGGTAAAAAGCACACATCTTTGAATGATTGGATGAAAAACCCTCCATCTAAACCTTTTCATGTGAAGCCGGTTTCACATGATACAAAGATAAAAATGACCAAAGGTTCAAAACCAAATTCTTTTCCTTCCGGTCTTAAACAGAAAATGATTTCCAAATTTAATTCATTCAAATCCAAATTAATTGAACCAAAACAAATTTGGCAAATTAAAAAGAAGGATACAGATATCCCTGATTGTTTAAACGGTTGTGTGCCGAAACAGGTTTCTTATATTGATGCAAAAGGAACACCCAGGACTACGGTGGCTTGGGTTCCCCTCTCTAACTAATCTGTTTATGAGTGCTGAAACAATTCAGGAGGACTGTTAGTTATCCGGTTTACTGACAGAGATTGTTCCTAATTCAAATTTGAGGCGGAACAAACAGGTTAAGGTCATGGTATTTTATCCACAATCTGGATATTTATATGCACAATCACCGTTCTCACTTCACAATCACTACATATTTCTTGAGAACTCATTTCTTATATTCATATCAGTGTAGTTTTGAAGACCTTCTGCGGTAAATTTCTATTTTTGTACAGTTTTATAAAAAAAATTTGAAAATAAAAAAAATATAAAAAATAAAAAAAAAGTTTGCAAAAATAAAAATTTAGGGGTAGAGTATAAGTAAATAAAAATAAAAAGAGAACTGAGAACTTGATTCGAGATGACTGAGAAATGATTATATATCATCTTAAAATGCTTGTTTGTGCATGACTTGCGTTTATAACATGGGAAATGATAGTAACTGATGCTGTTATCTGATTTACATCTTCTATTTAATTGCAAATAATAGAAAAATAAACAGATGCTTTAATAATATGCTTGGTAGACTCAGCCTGAAGAATAAAGTAGACAGCAGCAATATGATTTAAATTAAAATCCCTGCTTAAGGATGTCTGGTTTTACACGATCATTTTGGCCTGCACGAAAACTGGTCCCAGCAAAAAGTGGATTGAGAATTTATATTTGGCTCTTGTCCTGTACATTTGTGTCTTGTACTTGTGCTAATCTCCTTTGCTTTACGAAACTACTGACCTGGAGTGATGATCTCCTTTGCTGTATGATAGTACTGACCTGGAGCTCTCATCGGCACATGATTAAATGGTCATCTCCTTTGTTATACGTAAGTATAGACCTGGAGCTCTCACCATTTTGGTCTAAGTTGTGTCAAATCATCTAAATGATGAATTCATACAGAAGGCAATTCTCTGTCAATAATCACTTGCACACTAATACACAAGCCTTGCTCAATAAAGATCGTAGCAAAATTCAAGAAATCCTGAGGTTGGGTGAGGGTTTTTGCCAAATGATTGTGGGGTCCTAGCATTCTAAAGTGCGTAATCGAACCTTAATGAATCATCTGTTGCTTGCTGAAAAAGATAGGGCATGGGTTTAAGTGGGCAAATATATCAGCAATCGTTATTGATTTGTTTGAGAATTTCAAAATCATTCAAAGACTATGATTAGATTCAGTTATCAGTGTGATCTTATTGCTTGTCGATGATTAATTTCATCTTTGTGCTAAAGTATATCTTGAGGATGTGATCTCATGATCGATTCAGTTCTCAGTTATAAAAAAATATAGAGACAAAAAAATGTTATAATATATGTATATAATAAAAAAATTATAATAAATTTTCATTTCAATAATCATTTAGGTCTTCCATATTATGCTGATTACATTTTTATTATTATTCATGCATTTCATAGAAATTACGCACAAACGAACACGGGTTCGCTTGTTTTCAAACATAGATAAACACGAGTTTATTTTCTTAAAATGAAATGATCTAATTAGAAATGTCGAGATTGTGTTTGTGAATGTGTTTCAGGTTTTTGCTGTAAGTGATGGCCGATCATCAGTTGAGCTGTGTACCTGATCAGCGAACCTGTTTCTCAAGTTTGCAGAAGATACCGAGCTACGAATCCTCCTCCTACATCTTCTGAAGCACTCGATATTAGAGATTTGGGAAAGCCGTTCCAATATCTTCACAAAGGTTGCACTCAAAAAAGGGAAGCATATAATAGGGGAAGCTTATGAGATGAATAATTTTTTTCATCAGATTCAAAAAGCTTCAATTTAAAGATCTTTCTATTGTTGACTTCTCGGTGCTAATTTCGTTTGAAGACGTTGATAATGATAGACTAAGGGGGAGTATTGTTGGAGCTGTACAAGATAGTCTATATTATCAACACAGTCAAAGTCAACGTCACGGTCAAAGTCACAAAAGTCAAACCCGAGACGTTCGAGACGAAGAACCGAGACGAGACGTTGAAGATTTAGATGACTAGGAGTTTTATTGTAATAAATATATTTTGTGTAAATAAAATATATTTTTATCTTGTTTTTAGTCATTTTTATATTTTATATGTAATTTCATTAATTAGCCTAAGTCTAGGGGGTTAAATGTAATTAGTGAATATTATATTCACTATAAATAGCCTAATTGTTATCAGGATTAGAAAAATGTTTGAATGATTAATTGATTGAGGGATTTACTTGTAAACACATTATTTGCAATCTAATTGAAGATCAAAGGGGTTTTGATTGTGATTATCATATTTTGATCTATAATCTTCATGATTTGATTCAAGTTTGATTATCCCGGATTTATAGTAGTGTTGGCTTCAGGCACTATGTAGTGGGTCCCTAATGACCCTGACGTTTCTGGTCCTGAAGCAGTGGTTTGGGAAGCAGCAGATAAACTAGACATGAATGTTGTTTGTAATGGTGCTCGTGCAACAGCTGGAGATGAAACTGAGTTGTAGAGTGAAGGATTCTGAACGTATGATCCTTTCTTTGACTTGTACTTCATTCTCAGTTCTTCCTCTCTTAGCTTCAAGATGAAGTCATTTATGTCTAATGTTACAAGAATGTCGTTCTGTCTCAGATTAGACACAAACGAATCCCATTTCTTAGGCAACCCATTGGCAAAACTTGAAACTTTATCTTCCATTGATGTGGTTACACCATGAGTGTACAGCTCACTCATGAGATGATAGAATCTGTCAATAACATCATCTAAGCTCTCATTCCCTATAGAAGAGAAATTATCAAACTCCTTCTTGAGAGCCTTAGCCTTCAGTGCCTTTAATGTTGCATTTCCTTCGTATCTCTTTTCCAATGCATCCCATAACTTTTTAGTCTGCTTATTCTCGGAGAACTGATGAAAAATGTCTTTTGGTATTGACTGAGTCAACAAGGCATAAACTTTCTTCTCAGCATTGTAGAGAATCTTTTCAGCTTCACTCATTCCTCCCAAGGTTAACTTGACTCCATTAGCACTAACAGGCACCGTATAACCAGTCTCGATGGATGTCCAAAGATTGGGATCAACTCCATTTAAGTAAATCTAAAACCGATGTTTCCACTGAGGATAATCATCTAACGTTATCAGCTTCGGCGATTTATTGTGATTTCCTACCTCAGTCTCCAGAAGTAGTAGATTCTAGATGCGTGAGTCTTTCCCGGCAGTAAACGTAGCAAATTGATCTTCCATTTTATGAACTTGGTACTTGGAGAATAGGACAGTTTCAATCGTGCGAATGAACTATGAGTATGGATCACTCGTGCAAATGAAGGGTGCGAATGAATTCAATCGTGCGATTGGATTCAGTCGTGCGTATGAACAAGACGAATGGACTCAGGCGACTGGAGTTGTTCAGTCGTGCGAATGAGTAATGCGACTGAAGTCAGTCGTGCGAATGGAGTATACGAATGAGTTCAGTCGTATGAATGAGCTAATCGTGCGACTGAAGGCTGCTGTTTTTGCAAAATCGAAGATTTTGACACTTTGACACAAAATACGATTTTTCTAAGAACCTTAATCTGCCGTATAGTGAAAAAACAAAACTTTAATGCCAGAAAACGTCGAAAACACCTTTAGAAGAAAAGTGGTGACTCTTTTGATTAAAACGTAGGTTTTTGACACCAAACCTAATTGAATCAAACGCAAAATCAAGAGCCAAAGCTCTGATACCACTTGTTAGGGACCGTGTACATATGGAGTACTAACTAATTCTGGTTTTATACGAATCAAATAGTGCGGAATCCTATTTGATTGGCGATCCAATCAGTGAGAACGATAACCCGATCGATATAAGATTGAACTAGACGTTAAGAACAAGTAGAAAGCGATCAGGAACGAACTATGAACTTGGACAGGCTGTTTGGGACGTTCTGGACGGCTAGGGTTTATGTGTATTCGCAATATCTCTTCAAGTGCTATGTTTTTCCACGAATTAGGTGGTATTTATAGGATAGGGTTTTCATTCGTACGACGGAACCATTCGCATGGTTCAGTCGTGCGATTGAATCATGCGATTGAGTCATACGCACGACTGAAGGTTTAATCGTGCGACTGAGTCAATCTTATGTCTCTATCGTACGACTGATCCAGTCTCCTGGTTCAGTCGTGCGACTGGTCTATAAGCATGATGTATTCATGCGTATGGTCCATTAGCATGAATAATCACCCGATTAGGTTGTACATAATACTCAATCATTATTGACTTAGAATTGTGTACAACAACCTCAAACCTATATAAGAAGTTCATACATATGAATCAAGGATAAATAAACATCAAATCATATTTCATATTTCATTGAACCATTTCATTACATATGTGTTAGACATAAAAGACTTTTACATTTAAGCTCATAAACTAGGAACAACATGTATCTACATTCTTATAGACATCATCATCAAGAGTGAGATTCTCAGTGGGTATTCTTGAGGTTTTGTACAGTGCAGCCTGGTCAGCATAAAGTATCACTGGGATGTAAGGCCCTTTACATATGGATATCCAGTAATCAGGATCTACACCTGTAATATAATTCATAAACCTGATTTTTCATTGCTTAAACTCAGATTTGTGTTTTAGCATAGGAGGTTTAGGATATATGACCAAGTTCAGAAAAATTATGAGAGTCCATTTAAATAAGCTAGTTTTTAACTTGTTGGAATAATGCTTAGATAAACTTGTTAAGTCCAAATAGTCCAAAAAGTCCAAACACAGTCTTATGTATACAGATCTGATAGGTATAAACCGAGATTTGTTAGGACTCCTCCTGTAACTTTTTTGATGGTTTTAATATGTGAATATTAAGATGTTAATAAGGTTCTTGTTCTGATTTTATGTTTGAACAAGTTGTACACATATTTGTTCTTGTGAATGGTTTCGGGTGAACATGGACTGTCGAGTTTTTTTTTCAGCAGAGTTTCAGCTTGTTTACTAATATAGAGGTAGTCGAACACTCTTCAGCAACTCAATCACCAGATCAATCGAGTTTCAGTTGAGATCTGAGCAGATCTAAAGATGAACCGATAGCCAAAGCTTTGATACCAATTGAATGGGTGTGAGAATGATATTCTTAGTTGATATGAATCAACTAGGATCGAATATGATGATTGAGCCAACGATTATATGGCAGAATCATACAATCATAGAACATTGAATGCAAGATATACTCATAAATGCTCTTTGTATTATTTGAGGTGAATGGTTACAATGAATGCTAGGGTTTGAGCATTAAACAGTAACAATACACCTTCTGAACATAAGACTAAACAAAATATTTTATTGTCTATCAACAGTCACCTCACATACGATGATTTCTATTCTATTTATAGGCTAACAGGATGCCTTTACAAAAAGACTAAATTACCCCTGTACTATAATCTACAAAAAGTCTTCATCAGTATTTGTTGTTGACCATCTACATTAGCTAATGCATATGTGTTGATCTTCATCAGCACTTGTTTTCTTCTATCGCATTAGTGTTTGGTCATCAGCATGGACAAATGCGGATGAACAAACACTTAGCACATTTGTTGATGAGCATCCGCATTAGTTGTTAGGATCTGGTATTTGAACGAAATACCAACTGATTAACGTGTAAACCAAACCAAATAGTGCGGAATCCTATTTGATTGGCGATCCAATCAGTGAGAACGCACGTAGAAACAATAAGGTATTGAATCTAACGTTAAGAATCGATTAGGAATCGATCTACAGCGTTCTATGAACTTGGAGTATGAACTTGGAGGCTTCTGGACGGCTAGGGTACGTCTGGAGTCGAATTGGAATGAATGCTTACGTTTTTCCACGAATTAGGTGGTATTTATAGGTTAGGGTTGCTCATTCGGGCGACTGAACCATTAGTATGGTTCACTCGTGCGATTGAGCCATGCGGTTGATCCATTCGCATGACTGAGTGTTCAGTCATGCGACTGAGCCAATCTCATGTTACAATCATACGACTGATCCAGTCTCCTGGTTCAGTCGTGCGACTGAGTCATTCGCCTGAAGTTGTTCATGCGTATGGTCCATTCGCATGGGCCATTCGCATGAGAACTTCATTTTGCTAAGTTTGAATGTATTCATTAATATAACATTATATGTATCAATTCAAACAATCAAAAACCTATATAACCAATTCAATAACAACTCATTAATGAAATATTAAACATTATAAATCACAATCAACCATTCTCATTTCATTAATATCCCAACCATTACATAAGCGTAAGACAAACAAGACATATTACATTCATATCAGGATCTATGTACATATGTATCAACAAACTCCCCCTTGGACCTAGATCTATCTAATGTCTTACCTTCTGCATCACCTCTTCATACTTCTTGTACTTTTCCTCTCTTGTGACTCCTGCGTGTATCTCAAACGCAAAGCAGAGTCTTATGACATTTTGGAATTGGAGGGCTTGTACGATATCTTGCGTGTCATAGAATAGTGGCCACTTGTATAATGTGTATACATCATTAGCAGACAAGTTAGTGAGCCACATCGGGTCAAACACCCTGATGGTATCCATTTGTCCCTCATTATTTAGAACTATGACCGCCTCCCCGGTTCTCCAATCATAGTACCACCACTTAAAGTGTGGAATGAAGTCCTGTGGCATTTCCCTGAGAGGGATTCTTGACATTGTTCTTGGGGGACTCCACTTCAGCACTATCTTGGGCTTACCAGTGATGGGATCAACTTCAGAACGTCTGATATACCTCGTAGGTTGTTGAGGTTTGAAGTTGATCCACCTGGTGCGGTACTCTTTCTTCAGGGCAGCCTCAAACCAGCCTGACATTTTCCTCGGGTCAGCATATAGCAGCTTCAATTTAGCCAGCTGGTTGAGCTCAAAACCAGGTAGAGTCTTTAGATCATGTGGAAATCTAAAGTACTCTATGCCCTTCTCCCTCTTTATGGCATAAACATTTAGATCCTCAAAATGTGCCCACGTAATAATCCTGCCTGACACCTTATGATGTTTCTTCACTCTGTAGAGTTTGGTGTAGACATTCTGTTTAGGAGTGGCGCGTTGGGCTCGGATTTCCTCGAAACATGCAGCCCATTCTGCCTTTCTGATATCAACATCGTCGTTTGAAGCTTGGGCTTTTCCTTCAGTCTTCTCAGACTCCTGCTCCATCTGATCTAATACCATAAATGTATCACTGACTAGGGATTCACCCAGATTGGGGACCACATTTCCCTCGTTGTTAGCGTACTGAGGATAATGCTCTGCTGTGACGTCTTCGATTTCTATCTCATCAATGTCGTTCAGCTCTTCGTCACTGGTAGACTCAAAAGATGGAGCATCCTTAATGATCTCATCTGGGTTCAGCTTGAACATCTCAGCCAGTTGCTCATTTGAAAGATCATGAATTATTTCCCCTTCTTCAGGGTTATAACTCACAGATCTCCTGACGATCCCTTGCAGATCAAGAATCATAGTAAATTGAGTCTTGACCTGCTGAAGGGGAGCAACATCAAATTCGTCCCTTTGAAAGTTTGGATCTGCTTGATTTAAACATGTAACACATCAAACATTAGTTAATAATCAAGACAGAAATAGATTAATTCTATATAACCATTAAATACATAAGTTTAATACATGATTCAAGTACAAGAGCTATCAAATACATAAACGTCTAAGCATTACTTTTGTCCTGAATAGATGGATCATCACTTGGTGATTCAGAAGAAGAAGCTCGTTAGTCTTGATTTCTCTTTGATCGTCTTTCTTGACCCTGAGCTGAGGCAGATGCAGCTGCATCTCCTCCTTCATCATCATCATCCTCCTGCCTCTCCTCTATCTTTTCTTCATCATTCTCTTCATCATCATCACTCTCTTCATCTTCATTCTCATCCTCATCCTCATCATCATCATCACCATCATCACCATCTCCTTCCTTTATCTTCAGAGGCTCATCTTTAGTTCCTTTGAGCTTGAGCAAGATGGTCTTTTTGGCATCCTCCAACTCCTCAATCTTCTTTGCTGATATGACTCTATGCTCTTGGAGTTGGGTAATCTCTTGGCTCTGAGCAGCCATTTGCTGTGCCTGCTGCTCAATCAGCTGAGCCTGCTAAGAGATCTGCTGGGACTGTGCAGCTGTGAGATCTGCCAGCTGACGAATCTGTGCAGTCTTCTCGTCATCGGCTGCTAACAGACGCATCACCATACGGTTCAGCGCTGATAGCTGTTCCTCTACCCCAATGGGAGGTAGAGGTGATCCATATAGGTGGGTGGAATGTGATGATGGCCCGGCTTGGTGCCTAGTGGTGGTGGTGGTGGCAGTGGTGAAGATTGGGTTAGGTCTAGATGATAGTGGTGGTGATGTAGGTGTGAATGATATGGTGGTAGATGGAAGGGTGGTAGCAGTGTTAGGAGGAATGGTGGTAGGGATGGTGGCTGTGGTAACAGATGGTGTGGCTGTAGTGGTGATGAAGGTGAGTCTGCGCTTCTTCTTCTTCATGTCGTGGGGCTGAGCCATCCTTTTCTTTCTCGATCCTGTCGAGGAGGATGCTCCCCCTAGAACACGGCTTGACGGCTCTGGAGCATAGGTCGGGTCAGCAGCAGTCTCTCCCGATCCACTGGGGCGTTCACCAACCGCCCTGAGCCCATGTTCTGTGGGAACGACTTTACTTTCCACAGTCCTAGTTAGTGGCTCCTCATCTGACTCTTCATCATCCTTACCAGGTATAAAATCCTGGTGAAACCCAGCCGACTCTGCTATATCTCCAGTGGGGGCAGATACTGGAGGTGTACTATCTGTAGTTGTGCCCCTCAGTCGAGTGGGCATGGTATCTCCAGCATCCCCGCTATCATCATCATCAGAGTCATGCTCTGGGAGCAATAGCCGCTCATCATCTGAGTCGCTGTCATCGTGACGCCACTGACGTCTACCCGGTGCCACATACCTCTCATTGGCTAGATGGCCTATCAATCTCTTTACTTGGGGCTTTACCTGCTTACCCCGGTACACTCTCATACGAACCAGAGTCGTATCGTCCATGATCTCTAAAGCCACAGCATCGTGGCGCTCCTTAGGAAGTGATGGCAGCTTCTCATTAAGATCAGCTGCAAGAATCGGGGGTACATGCAAAAACCTTCCTTCCACTTTGCCTCCAGATTCTCCACAAGATAAGAGAAGATCATGCTCGAGAAGCTGAAGGGGTGGTTCAGCACCAGTGCCACATAGGCATTCTGAATCTGGTCTGAAAGATCATCAAACCCATCCCTCCTAGAAGCAATGCACTTCAGAATAACATGTGCTAAGTACTTATACTGGGGACACAGGTTGCTCTTGTTGAGCACACCTGAGTTGATGTCCTCAGCGTACTTAATCCTCAGGAAGCATCCTCTCACCATAAGCGGATGAAGTCTGGTGGGGTGATCAGTATCGTCCCCCAGATCAAGTACTCTCTGAATGTCAGCAGCTGTAATCTCAATATCCATACCACAAATGGAGCTCCGTATGCTGTATGGCTCACGTGAACGATCAACAGAAGCATTCTCCCAGAAGGCCTGATGTAAAGACCTGTAGGGAGTACATGGAGTAGAGATGGCCTTGTGGATCCTTGAACGCCGAAGAAAAGCAATGATCTCTGTAAACTCGGCACCATTCCGAGTAGTATGGTCTACATGAGCACATATATTGTGCTTAGGGTTGATAGACCATCTATCAGCCATTGATCTGAAACACAAGACACAAAACCATTAGAAAGTCACACATCACAATTCAGTTCTAAGTATCTTGTTTAAATTCATTCTGATTCATTCATGCGAATGAATCATGCGACTGAGGTCAGTCGGTTGTCCTATCATGCGACTGAACTCATTCGGGTGAATGAAACATGCGACTGAGTTCAATCTGTTGGCTGAGCTTGCGATTGGTTCAGTCGGCCGACTGAGCTCATTCGCATAGTGCATTCGGCCGATTGACCCAATCGCAAGATTCAATCGTGCGATTGGAGTTCATCCGGACGACCAGTCGCTTAACCCACTGTTCGGTCGACTGAGGTTCGAATCTTGACCAAATCAAGTAAGTAATCGTGGTTTAATGGTTCGTTAGACTCGCAATCTCATAACTAATAACCTATTAGACTTATTTTTAACATGTTACTTAGTTTCAGTAGGTTATTAGGTCATTTAAGGTCCGGTTCTTGTTTCAATCAAACATCACAAATTAGGGCTCGATTTCTTCTGATTCGGTGAGATTTCACTTTAATATACCTGTATAAATGTAAACGCACGTCAGAAGATCAATAAGAGTGTATAAACAAGGTCTAAAGAAATTTTGGCAGTGTAACGGTACTATATGCGAAATAGGGGCGATTGAGAGTGATGAGGAGAATGCGATCGACTATGGCCCTTTAAATACTGAAACTGAGTTCAATCGGCCGACTGGCCTCATTCGCTCAGTTCATTCGGGCGACTGAAGCTCAGTCGGGCGACTGGCTCAGTCGATCACATTCAGTTGGCCGACTGAGGCTCAGTCGGTCGACTGACTCATTCGCACACTTTCATTCGCACCTTCAGTTGGTCGACTGAAGCTCAGTCGGTTGACTGACTCATTCGCACACTCTCATTCGGTCGAATGGATCAGTCTGATAAGCCATTCGGGTGAATGGTTCATACTCATGTCCAGTCGTGCGAATGGGACCCATTCGCATGATTGGTCCATCCTCATGGTCCAGTCGTGCGAATGGGTCATACTTATGAAATTTTCTGCCATTATGACCATTTAACATTTAAACCCTTTTAACTGTTGAAATAACATTATGAACATTTCATCATCTCAGACATGATCCTTTTAACTTGAAAAACTTTTGATCACCTCAGAAGTGATCCTTTTAAACACTTTGTCACCTCAGACGTGACCCATTTATCTTTTGAAAACACATGTGGTCATCTCAGACATGACCCTTTTAGGTGAATTGATCCCTTACTGAATTCCATGATGTAGTCCGACAACAAACAAACTGAAATGACTAAATAAATAGAAAATTAAACTGAAGTACAAAAAATTAAACTTGTTTTTGACTTTTTGTGAGAGGTAAATCCAAAAATAGTAATCTACTGGATTCGGTTCCGGAATAGGCAGCTTCTATTTAGTTTGACCATATCTGGACCAATTCAATTTTGGAATCATACAGGCAAGTCAAATCATTTGGGACTTGTTATCAAAACCTTTTGATGCTCACTTCTCGGTTTTCATCCAGAGTCGTTAGCAAATTTAGGAAATCATACTGGTACTATTAGATTCCCACATTGATTTGGACTTTCAAGAATTGTAGCCACGATGATTGTCAGTATATTTGTCCTCTTAAATCCATACACAGACTTTTGACACAGATTGGTGATAGTTTAAGGTTTAATTATTTCAACCAGCATTTGTGGATCCCACGCTTATATGGTAATCAACATTTCTCAGGAGTTTTTGAGCGGTCTACGGGTATTTTGACAAGAAGAGACTATTCTTAGAGCTTTCAAAGAGAAGCCAATCCTCAGGTCAGTGCCATCGCACAGCAGAGAGGCGGCAAACAACAATGAATTCTAGAATATCTAGGTTATGCTTATCCTCAGGTCAGTGCCATCGCACAGCAGAGAGGCACACAACCTATCTTCTTGTTAGAGCATCTTTAATTTTCTTTTGCACATAATGCACCAACAACATAAGTTATTAGCTTGATAGCATTTGCTTTTCATTTTTTTCCTGCTTTGCTCTATTTATGGTCATCCGCACACATTTGTGGCATTTACATGCTCATTACCCCTTATTGGAATATTGTTGATTGTGTTAACCAGTGATAAGATGGGAGCCCACAGTCAGTTGAACAACTTAATTTGATCTTGAGATCACCAGTCAGGTCTAATCATCTATTGTGTTGAATCTACCGACATATCATCTGTGGTCTAGCAACCTCTAGGTCTACTTTCATTGTGTTACCTTAGTAGTTACCAGTTTTTCTATCATATTTCCTTTTATATTGCTCAGACTACACAGACTTAGACTTTGAATTTTGCATCTTGTTTAAATTAAAATTTTAAAGTCCCTCTTGATTTGTTCCTGTGTACTATCATTTTCCAAAGTATTTGAATCGGTATCACAGATACGATCTACCTTCTATCAGCTAGCCTCTCCTTCTCCCTCGTTTTTTTTGTTTTTTTTATTTTTTTATTTTTTTAATGTTACTGGCTGACCTATTCTCCCCCTAAAATTTTTAATGCTCTGATACCACTTGTTAGGATCTGGTATTTGAACGAAATACCAACTGATTAACGTGTAAACCAAACCAAATAGTGCGGAATCCTATTTGATTGGCGATCCAATCAGTGAGAACGCACGTAGAAACAATAAGGTATTGAATCTAACGTTAAGAATCGATTAGGAATCGATCTACAGCGTTCTATGAACTTGGAGTATGAACTTGGAGGCTTCTGGACGGCTAGGGTACGTCTGGAGTCGAATTGGAATGAATGCTTACGTTTTTCCACGAATTAGGTGGTATTTATAGGTTAGGGTTGCTCATTCGGGCGACTGAACCATTAGTATGGTTCAGTCGTGCGATTGAGCCATGCGGTTGATCCATTCGCACGACTGAGTGTTCAGTCGTACGACTGAGCCAATCTCATGTTACAATCATACGACTGATCCAGTCTCCTGGTTCAGTCGTGCGACTGAGTCATTCGCCTGAAGTTGTTCATGCGTATGGTCCATTCGCATGGGCCATTCGCATGAGAACTTCATTTTGCTAAGTTTGAATGTATTCATTAATATAACATTATGTGTATCAATTCAAACAATCACAAACCTATATAACCAAT
The DNA here is from genome assembly GCA_025215565.1 of Flaveria ramosissima. Lineage (NCBI taxonomy): Eukaryota > Viridiplantae > Streptophyta > Magnoliopsida > Asterales > Asteraceae > Flaveria > Flaveria ramosissima. Next base: position 63,290,535 of record CM046041.1, read on the forward strand.
TCAATATCCACCACTTGAATTGGCTTGTATGATCTTTTCAGGGTCCAACATGGTTTTCTAAATTAAAACCCGACTCTTAACAGACATAGGCGCCACAGCCTACCGGTTAAGAGCATGTGTTCCACACTTGAGGTCCCGGGTTCAACCCTGAGCACCCTCACCTTTTTTTAAATATTTTTTTAACTAATTTAAATAAAATTTATTGAAATTATAAAAATCATTTTTAATGACAAAAATTATTTTTAAAGTTGTCAAATTATTTTCAGTGAATTTTCAAATTAAATGTTTATATATATTTTCTTAATAAAACATTATAACAAAGATTATTTTAAGTTATTTCTTATAATCTCATAAAATGGACTTTAAGTTAAATAATTTATTTAACAATAGCTTGAATTATCTAATAATTATTCATTTATTTGTTTAATTGTGTTAACAAAATTTATATATTTTCCTTTCATACTTTATATTTAAACTTTGATAATCGATCATTACAAATGATTTATTTATCGTTCTTTAAAATTAATTGCTTAAACGGGTTATTCCATTTTTCGTATAATCAAAATATAAGGGAATTTCATTGTTCTATTTAATTTATTTACCAAACCCCAAATTCCACTTGAAACCCTAGTTTACATTTGGTCGTTAATCTTGTCTTAAAACTTGAACCTTGGAACTTATAGGTATCATGTAAAAAGGAATCGTTGGAGCAACTTAATTTCTTTTTATTCTTTTAAGAATCCTCTTATATTATCATGTGAGTTTTCATGCCCCTCTTTTACTTTATTTCACACCTTTTTTAAGTGAAACATGTTAACATTATAAACTTAAACTTGTAAACATCTTGATACTTGTAAATGCACTAGCACTTCATCTTTAATCTTGTCATGGTTATTTGTACTATTATGAGACTTATATGATAGACATATTGTGTTGACAATCATTAACTATTGCTAGCCTAGCGACGTCATAGATCTATGGGCCTGACAAGCCTATTTGGTGCTAAAGCCGAGGTTATTGCCGGCTCCTGATGACGTATGACTTGTTCATCATGGGAACCAAGTACACTTAGCTAATCGTTATAACTTATTGTGGCCATCTTTGTCAAGGTTTGATTGTATCATTATGTTGTCTATAAACTTGCATTATTCGTAATCGATGACATGAATTGCTACTTTTAAACTTTTGTATATATGTATGTTTAACTCATGGAAACTCACCAAATTTCAAAAGTTGACTTTATTTTTAACATGTTTCAGGAAATGCACAAGGTTGATGTATGAATTTCAAGTATGGACACCTAGGGTTGGACCAAGAAAATGCAAAACGTGTTTTGAATCTTGGAATTTTGAACTTATGACATGTTTTATTTTGTTTGAGACTTATTGGTTGTAATTTGCATTCTAAAACTTATTGTTAATTATAATTACAATTATTGGTAGTGTTATGTGGCTATGAACAATCTTAACCCTCACATCTCAACGTTTCCGCTGTTAAAGTTGGGGTGTGACAATCTTCATCACTCCAGCCATCATTAATACCCACCTTCAGCTGGATGATGAAGAAGGTGAGTTGTCCTTTCCAAAGGAAGTTGTAAATCATTCCTTTGAGTAGATGGGCTATGAGGGAGATTTATCTGTTAAGACCTTCAGGAAAGGGAAGGTCTCATCCCAATGGAAGTACGGTACTTTACTTCATGTGATCATCCACAGCTTATCCAACAAGCATGGGGGATGGGACCAAATTCCTGAAGATCTCTCCTTTATAGTTCATAGAATGGTTCAGGGGGTCAAATTCAGGTACTCATAGTTTGTTTATACAAATTTACTTACAAATATGAACTCCTTAGAGTATTATATGTTTCCAAGATATGTTCAACACATTCTCAGCTGTGAACTGGGCTCACAGTTGAGGGGGGCATGTAATATTCTAAAACTAGGACAAATGAAGCCCGGCATCTTTAAAACAATAAAGAAGCCAGCTGTTGGCTTCTCTGGGATGGAAACAACCCTTGTCCCAAACATGTTAGAACTCATTGCTCAAGGTGACAACCTAGCAACACAAGGTAGTGTTGAACCCATACCTTATACCATTCAACTACAAAGACAGCCACAAATCATCTTCGCCTACCAAAACAATTCAAACGAACGCCTACACAAGCTCCTCAGCGTGTGCAAGCTCCCATATCACTACCCATACAGGAAGAAGTGGACACTAGAGCTCTCACTTCTCCTGAGGAGCAAACGACTCCCATCTCATCAAGAATCAGTGCTGAGGTTCCTCATGCTCAGCCTGATGAGCTCATTAGCCCATCAGCCTTCACTCAAAGTCTCAAAACTCTAGTGAACAACCTTCAGGGGAAAGTTACCATCCCCAGCCTCTTGATCTAAACCAACCTATTCGCAACTTAGAATTCTATGAAGATCAAGAGATGGGGTTCAGTGAGTACCTTAAGTCTCTCTATTCCTCCCTTACTCAAAGAGAGATGAGTACTTCTACTTCTCCCTTGTCTAGCCCACATCATTCATCCATTACTGAGGTGGATCTCCCTGAACCTGTTCAGGAGGTCTATATGGAAGAGGCTTTCACTCTGCAAGTGATTACATCATTAGGACCTCAAGTATCGCAACCCAGCCCATTGACACTTCAACTGGAGCTGTCATTGAGCAGGGGAAATCCACCAGCCAAGAACATTATGTTGGTGGTAAGAGAGAAGACTTTGGTCCTATTTTCTCATCCTCTTATGATTCTTCTGATAAAGATGAGGGGAACATGAGTCTAAAGGTGAAACAACTTACAAAAACCTGTACCTATTTAGTCTTAAAGGTTAGTCACTTGGAGTTTCAAGTGACTACCTTACAAAACAGTGTCAATGATCAGCAACTTGAGATATCTTATCTCAAGGAAAAACTTGTTGAGCGACCTTTAAGAAGAGCTCATCCAGGAACACAAGAACCTGTGGATGTGATTCATCTAACTCCTAGCTCATCTATGCAAGTAGGTGATGCTACCAAAAAGGATGAGAAAGTCATAGCAATCACAAAACCTAGGAGCTCTTCACAAAGTATGGACATAGAGGATTCACCACCCTCACTTGCAGTTGTCCATACTCAGCAACCACCTCAAGTTCACATTAATGTCGACTCACTCATACAATAATTGTGTGAGGAGAGTATTCCAAGGGCTATGTCATCCCCGCCTCAAGGATCTTCCAATTACATTCTAGGGTGGAGGTATGATGTTGATAGAAGAGCCCTCATACTTCAAAGAGTTCAAAGGCAGCAAGAGGTCCTTAACTTTCAGACCTTGAACTACTATGAAGGTCTTGATCTGGTCAACATGCCACTTGCCAATCCAAGCCAATCTAGGCAAGCTGACAGGATGGCTCAAAGAATTCAAGACATGATTGTTGAAGAGTTCAGCCAAAGAAGAAGACAAATGCAATCAGGTAATATCATTGGTCAACTAGATGTTGAAGTTGACCCTTAGACTAGCTTCAAAGGGAAAACCTTGACTGAAGGCCCAGTGAAAGAGCCTGTAAGCAATGTAACAACAACTACTTTAACATCTCATTTCCTTAGTGATGCACCAGCTGGTGAAGGTGCTTCATAACCTCTCTCTGGCCAGAGTCTGGATGCTACACCAGGCAATGAAGGCCAAACCTCTTTCCATCCTGAGTCACAAAGGTCTGTGGGTGACAAAGAGAAAAGGATTTTGACTCATGAGGAGATTAGGGAGGAGGAAAGAGAGAGGAAGAGGAGGCTAAGGGGAGAAAGTTCCATTAAGTCTTCAGGCTTCATGGAAGCTGCAATCAGGACTGCTCCTAGACCAGACACTTAGAATGATGAGTTGAGGGCAGTCAGGGCTGCTCCCAGACTAGACACCCAGACCAGGAACTATGATATAGATGATATCATCTCTCTCCCCACAGATGATCTGAAGGAACTGGCAAACATGGAAATGTCTAGGGAGAGGAAGGATGTAGAGGATGCAGAGTTGCTCCTCAAGATCAAGGAAGAAAGAAGGCTGAAAAAGGTGTATAAACATGCTCATACTCTCTCTCCAGTTCAAGAAAACCCTGAGCAAGAGGTTGTGGCAACTCCACAACCTCAGGTAGATAAAGAAGCTAATAGACAAAACATGATCAAGTACCTGAGTACCACAGGACTCTACCAGGTAGTTGTACTACTTCCCTTGTCCTTTGAGTACATTGAGTTTGGGTACCTCAAGCAACTTGAACTACATGTTCTCAAAGAACAAAAGGTTATAAAGAGAAAGATGAGGGAAGAAGCTGCAAAGTCAAGAGCTATCATCCAAAAGAGTAAGAAGAAGTCTGCAGATAGGCAGCGGATGATAAGCTTCTTGAAGCTGTATGGATACTCTGGAAGGAGGCTTGGTCCAATGTCTCTATCTATAATGGATGGTCACATCAGGGTGATCAAGCAAAAGATCAAGAGAGGAGAGCTTGTTTACTTACACTCCTCACCATGTCAAGCTCCTCATGAAGTTGAGGGCAAAATTGAACAATTTTAAGACAACACAACCTGGACCTCATGCTGAACCTCAGCAAGCTTTATCTTCTGATCCACAGCAGGGTCCAACTCCCTCTTTTTATGAACCTTTGAGGGAAGAGAACCCAACTGAGAAAGACAAGACAGAACAACCTGGTGCTGAAGGTCAGTCTTCTCAGCTAAAGTTCTCGAAGAGGAGAAAAGGATGGCTACTAAACCTATTTCAAAGAAGAATAAGAAGAAGTCAAAGTCATCCACCTCCGGACCTCAGGATGAGTTAGGGCATCTTGAGAGAGTGCAAGAAGAGGCTGCTCAACCAACTACAGTTAAAGTGGAGCCTCTTGCATCAGGAAGACCCATCTTGTCTTGGACCTTTACTGCTAATCCAGACAGATGGTATGTCACTAGAGATCAAGATGGTCAAGATGTCTACTTCTGGCAAGACATGCTTAACTTACCTCTGTATGATCTCTTTGACATGAGATGGTATTTTGAAAGTGTGAGTGATCCTGACCAATCAATGAAGAAAGGAATGGTCATGATCATGATGAGGACTGTCAATATGTGAAGACACTTCTCTGTTGTGGTAGCATCAGCCTAAGGGAGTTTGTAAGGTTTAATGAAAGGCTGATGCACCCAAAACAACCCATGTCTTTCCTGCATGCATGCACTTAGTGCAAAGTAGAAGTCGCTTCGGAAGTTTTACACCTGCCTTAGAAATATTCTAAGTGTAAAATCTTTCGAAGCCAAGTCCAATATCTTCCGAAGCCAAAAGTGAAGTCTTTCGAAGCTTCAAATACAAAGTCTTCCGAAGCCAAAGAAGTGAAGACAGATTATTTCTAAAGACTTTGAAGAACATGCTTTCTCTGATGTACTTTTATAAAGTTGACCAACTTTCCGCTGCAACTCTGAAGACTCGCCAACTTATACAAGTTGGTGAAAGGTCTATGTTTTATGCAACTGTACATTGAGGCCTTGTGTATGCAAATTTCTACTTTATATACTTTTATTATTTTTGTAATATATTAAGATGTGAGCTATGACATGTCATAGTCACTATTCAAAAGGCAATCTGCCTTTTGACTCTACATTGATCTTATGTTGTCTAGATTGATGTTTCCAACTGGCCTTCTAAGTATGACTGGCTGTAGGATGTAGTATAAAGCATCTCAAGTACTTGTATTTTCTTTATGCTTTGCAACACTTGTAAAAGAACTTGAGAAGCAATATACATCATTCTTGAAAACCATATCCGTGTGTTGTTCTTAAGTTTTATCTCTTGTTTTGCTTGTGTTCTAAGTATCAAACCATAAAGTCCCAGTTTCCTATTTGATCTGTTAAATATTCTAACACTCTCCTCATTGTATAAGTGTTGTATTGATCATCCCTTAAACGGTCCTGTAGTTATCGTCTAAAATGATAGTGTACGATTAAAATATAATTGTGAGTTATTACGTATATATGTTAGTTAGTTATTTATATACGTTACTTATTTATTGTGCATAGTTACGTTGTGAGTTAACATTATAACATATATTTGGTAAAAAAAACATGTGTCACATTCTGAAGTTGATTATCATGTGTCTAACGTCTTAGAAACACTTTTTAGTTTCTACTAGTAACCTTTGTACTTGTAGGTGTGAAATCTATGAATAAGATTTGGCCAATGCATTAAATCCATATATAGATGGGTAGATATAGTTACAATTAATGTTACATTTTCTCTTTCTTTTTAACTTATATCACCAAATTAGAGCATTCACAACTCATTTTTTATTTTTATGTGAGTTATCATGAACATGATAGCGTACAAATAAAATATAATTGTGTGTTATTACATATATATGTTAGTTAGTTATTTATATACGTTACTTAATTATTGTGCATAGTTATAGTGTGGGTTTACATTATATCATATATTTGGCAAAAAAAAACATGTTTCACATTCTGCATTTATCCACTCTTGACCGTCTGAAAAGTACTTTTTAGTTTCTAGAGTAACCTTGTACTTGTGTGTGAAAAATCTATGAATAATATTTGGCCAATTAAATCCATGGATGGGTAGATATAATTACAATTAATGTTTCATTTTCTTTGTTTTTATAATTTATATCACCAAATTAGAGCATTCACAACTCATTTTTTTTATTTTTATGTGAGTTATCATGAACATGATAGTATGCAATTAAAATATAATTGTGTGTTATTACATATATATGTTAGTTAGTTATTTATATATGTTACTTAATTATTGTGCATAGTTACATTATATCATATATTTGGCAAAAAGAACATGTTTCACATTCTTCAGTTATCCACTCTCTACCGTCCCTAAAAACACTTTTTAGTTTCTAGAGTAACCTTGTACTTGTGTGTGTGAAATCTATGAATAATATGTGGCCAATGCATTAAATCCATGGATGGGTAGATATAATTACAATTAATGTTACATTTTCTTTTTTTTAATTTATAATACTAAATTAGAGCATTCACAACTCGGTTTTTTTTATTTTTATAAGAGCGGATATCATATATTATATGGGATTGTTGTGAGTGTTTATTAGTGAAATGGGTAGAAAATTAATGGGGATTGTACGGTATTTCTTCATATTTGATATAACACAGTACAACCTCTATAACTTTTTTGATTTTTTTTTAAAGTGATTGCGAGTGGATAAGAGAGAAAAATAATAATAAATGTATAAAAATATTATTTAATTAAAAATAAAAGAGAAAAATAGTGATATTTAATGTAATTATAAGGATGAAAATGTGGATGGATAGTGAATGCTATTAGAAGCCAAAGCTTGACTATATATGTGTGTATAAATATTAAAATGAACTCAGTGGAGATACACAAAATAGCTGAAGTTAGAGTTGGGTTCATCAATGGCTGCTACTCCTGGTTTTCTCACAGACTGGCCATGGAAACCACTTGGAAGCTTCAAGGTACAACCCTCTATTACACACCACCACCTTCTCACAGGCTTCCTTAACTTCATCTATGCTTTCTGTCTTGTACATCTAAAAAGTATGTCAAAATTACAAATTAATCTATTGTTTTGTTTAATATGTATATATTTATTTCTTATGAGTTTATTTCTTTCTCATTGTTCTAAAAATGATTATTGATATAATATCTTGACCATTTTGCACAAAGAGGTGGTAGCAACGTATATGCGATGATTACGATTTTTTCTCATCACTTATAAGATTGTTAAACGTGTGTTGTGTGTATTGGTCGCCGGGTTGAATCCAATATAAACCGGCCCTAAAATTTTACATGAACTTACAAATCTTGTCAATTATTCATAGGTTGGCAGAACACAGTGCATTAAACTAAACGATTTAATTGTGTTTAAACTGGCTGGATATCCAAGTTTTATTTCTCTTCTAATTTTTAAATCTTGAAATGAAATATCTAAACAATTCACTTTTCACATAAAACTCCTCTAAAGAATTATGAAAAATAAACTAGTCATGATGCAAAAGTTGACATGTTGAACAAGACCGACTAAGGTTTAATGTACTCATGAAGGCGTTTGTGGGTTCAACCTATTACTGACCGGCAAGATCCTATTGTGACTAAACCTAAACTTTAAAAATTTCATCTTTGATATATGTAATATTTTCAAGTTGTTCAGAAATTTATACCTTGAAGAGTGGATTAATTATGCAACCACTTAAAAAAATAATAATAATATGTTAATGTTTGTTTTAGTTACATTATGTACTCACTATATATATTGCATCTTATGAAACGATTGAAGTACGTGGTATTGGCTCCATGGGTGGTAAAGAGCGTATATGACTTTGTGACAACGGACACAAACACAAGGGATGCAACGGCACTTCTCATTTTCCCTTTACTCTTGTCAAGAATGCTTCATAATCAAATTTGGATTTCCGTCTCTCGGTATAAAACCGCAAAAGGCCAAAACCGAATAGTTGATAAGGCTATCGAGTTAGAACAAGTTGACCGCGAAAGAGATTGGTTTATCTCTCCTCCTTCTCTTATACATTATAACGTTATATGTCGAGATTTTTTAAAACAAATTGGTAGTTATACCGGTGCATTTCTTCAATAACTTTAAATTAACTAAAGAACCTTTTTTTAGAAATTAGTTTAGCTTAGAAACATGTGGAACTTATACTCTTTTCCTTCTTCCGGCTTGAGTTCTTAATACCTGAAGGGAAAGACTCTACGACCACATTAACTTATCTTCAAAAATTAATTAAACAATGTCATGGGACCTCATATTTGTACTTCCAAACATGACCAATGAATATGCGGTTTCTTATAAAAGTCATTATCACATTAACTTATCTTCAAAAATTAATTAAACAATGTCATGGGACCTCATATTTGTACTTCCAAACATGACCAATGAATATGCGGTTTCTTATAAAAGTCATTATCGTTTATAATTAGCATGCTTATAAAATGATCGACCTCAACCATCTTCAATTACTCCTATTCAAGTATATTATATGAAAATAAATAATTTTAAGATATATAATTTTAATGTATATCTTTATATAACCCGTGCTTTAAAATGTTTATTTGTCGCTTCAGTATATTTATCTAAAGTTATTTGTTTGTATGTGATACTTATAAGTTATAATGATAAATTGGTTAAAAAATGTATATTTTATTTCAGGGATGACCAGATAATATTCAATGGGTTATTGTACTATCTGGTAAATCACTACTTGGAAGGAGGTAAACAGCTGCCTATGTGGAGGTTAGATGGGGTGATTATTACTATTGTTCTTCATGTTGGGCCAGTAGAATTTTTATACTATTGGCTTCATAGGGCCCTCCACCACCATTTCCTCTACAATCGCTACCATTCCCACCACCATTCTTCCATAGTCACCGAGCCAATCACTTGTATGTAAATTCCCCCCCCCCCCCCCCTCTATCTCTCTCACTTTATACGTACGTACGTATTTACATATTATTCATATATAAATGAAAATGAATGTACCCGATGATCAAAAACCACATAAAATCATAGCGAGTCGACTGTACTATGGTTTTCTAATATACCTCATGGACAACCAATAGATTTCTTTCACGAATTGAAGGTACAAGTATAAAGATATAATCCATAATGTGCTCCAACTACCTAAACTACATACAATTAATCATGTATATGGTACAACTCCTTATGCGTAATGTAGAAGCTATAGATGCACAAATAATGACCAAAACGGAAAGGATGTCCACTTCCTTAGAAGATACAACAGTTATTTATTACAGAGTACACAATTTTGAACAATAGTACTACATTATTATTTATGTGTATGATACGAAGCATTAATTCACTAGGAGGGACCACAGACTCGAGTACTCCACTTAGAAAAACCCCCACTGCGAGGATATATGTATATGTAATTTTATATATATATATATATATATATATATATATATATATATATATATATATATATATATATATATATATATATATATATATAAAGTTGACCAATTTAAAATTATAAGTTAATTGTAATAACTAAGCATTTCTACGGTTTATACCAAAATAAAAGATATTTAGAAACTAACATCATATAACCTTAAAGTTGAAGATAAACCTAGACAAGTATGACTACTGATGGTTTTGGAGCATGAGGGTGCCCCACGAACTTCAAAGGGTGTCGCATGGCATGCTTCACAAAAACATTCACCTGTCGACTCATTTGTATATGCTTTATTAATGTGGGCCTCATAACATCATTTAATACATAAAAGGAAATATTATCATTTTTTTATGATTTGTTATTACAATTTAAAAGATTAAAACTAGATAACTTCTTCTCATTTGTATTATGTACTTATGTAAGTTAAGAAATGCATTTACATAATGATTCACCTGCCATGTTATAAATCAAAATTTGTTTTTTTTTCCCAACAGTAATCTTTTTTCTAACCACCTTATCAACATCCACATGTAAGATTTTAAATTAGCATTGGTTTTGTAAGGTAATCACCAAAATTTGTTTATTACTACAGCTGTTATTCACCCATTTGCGGAACACATTGCATATTTCGCACTGTTTGCGATCCCGTTGATGACCGTAGCCTTGAGCAGTGTTGCATCTATAGCTACGATTGTCGGCTACGTGACGTTTCTTGATATGATGAACAACATGGGTCACTGCAACTTTGAGTTCGTTCCAAAATCACTCTTCCTTATGTTCCCTCCTCTTAAGTACATCATGTACACCCCATCGTAAGTCACACTAGCTCTTTCATTTTATTTTGACTAATAACTTTGTGTGAATTAATTATATATTTCTTATACCAATAATTTGTAAAAATTAATTTTTAAATACATAAAAGTGTTGATTAATAAACACAACACTGTGTTATTAATAAGAAAGTGGAACCTAAATGGTATGCAGTCTAAGGAATAATTTTATGTGTTTTCCATCTTAGGTACCACTCTTTGCACCATACTCAGTTTCGCACAAACTACTCGCTTTTCATGCCATTCTACGACTACGTTTTTGGCACGATGGACAAATCTACAGACATATTGTATGAGAAGTCGCTTCAACGAAAGGAAGAATCACCAAATGTTGTGCATCTAACACATCTAACAACACCTGAGTCGATCTATCACATGAGGCTTGGGTTTGCCTCCTTAGCTTCTAAACCACACACTTCTTCCAAATGGTACCTGTGGATTCTATCACCCATCACGTTTTTGTCCATGTTGATCACACGGGTTTATGGGAAAGCGATTGTCATTGAAAGAAATGTCTTCAAAAGTCTCAAATTACAAACTTGGGCCATACCAAAATACATGACACAAGTATGCATATTTATAATTTATCAGTTTCTTTCTTTTCCTTTCCTTCTATTTCCAAGATTTGCATTGGTCTTTTATTTGTATAGTACCTTATGGAAGAGCAAAGACAAACCATCAATGGCTTAATTGAGGAAGCTATACTAGAAGCTGATGCAAAGGGTGTGAAGGTTTTTAGTCTTGCTCTCCTTAATCAGGTTACTGCACAATTTTTTTATCAGCATATACACAATTCATATCAGTTAAAGTCACAAGGTGAGCGCTCAAGTGCCTGCTTGTCGCCTAACCAAGTGTGCGCGCCTCTATTGTGCCTAGAGGAAGTCCATGCATGCCTTGTGTGTGCCTGAGGTGGCGCATGTCTTGTGCACGCTTACCTACCTTGTGCAACTCATATCCTGTAAACATAGTTTTTACTATTGAAATAACTATAGTCTTGGAGGGTAAACTTATAAAATGTGTCACAACTAGTTAGTAAGGGTAAATATCGCTTTTTTTCCAACTGACAAAATGTTAAAAAATTATGAAAAAAATATATCATTGAATAAATATATATATATTTATTGATATATTCTTTTCATGATTGTTTAACTAGAGGAAAGGACTTGTTAACTATTACTCCCTCATTAGATACATAATGTAGGTGGTAAGTGGTCATTTACACTGATAAAGATTAAAAATGTAAATTTATAAAATATGCCACAACTAGCTGGTCAGGATGGCTCGATTGACCCATTGGCACCTTTTATTTTGTTTCCAAGATTAGTTTTAGTTATTTAATTTATTTTTCAGTTTTGACATATGAATTAGTTATAGTTTTGTAATATATTATTTTAGGGGGAGGAATTGAATAACAGTGGGGAGTTATTCATAAGAAGAAATCCAAAACTGAAATTGAAGTTAGTGGATGGGAGTAGTTTAGCAGTTGCAGTGGTCTTAAACAACATTCCAAGAGGCACCACACAAGTTGTTTTTAGGGGCAACTTCAATAAGATTGCTTACCACCTTGCTCTAGCTCTATGTCAAAAGGGCATCCAGGTAATTTCACTTACCAATATCACTGATATCATAAATATTAAAATCTTACAAAAGCTGAAGTCTTGACCTAAAAAAGCATTTTCTTGAGTACACTTTGTTTTGTCCTAGGTTGTTGTATCTCGAGAGAAGGACTACGAGATGTTGAAATCGAAGCTGAAATCAGTCATTGACCATGATAATAAGTTGATATTTTCACACGTGTACTCTCAAAAGGTACATTATTATAGATAGCAAGCAAGAACTTCAAAATTTGAAAACGTACAACCACTAAAATCTTGTGTTTCTTTTGGGTGATTACTTGATTGAGAAGACATGGTTAGTGGGAGAAGGAATAACCAAAGAAGAACAAATGAAGGCACCAAAAGGAACTCTAATCATTCCTTACTCTCAATTCCCTCCCAAGAAAGCACGCAAAGATTGCTTTTACTGCACCACACCATCAATGCTTACTCCCAAATATCTTGAGAATGTTGATTCTTGTGAGGTTAGACCACATTTAATTAACTTTTTCTCTCAAATTAAGGTTATGTTGCTTGACATAGTTACGCCAAGTGTTTAATGTTTGAAACAGAATTGGTTGCCAAGAAGGGTGATGAGTGCATGGAGAATTGCAGGGATACTTCATGGGTTAGAAGGCTGGAACATGAACGAATGTGGGAATGAAGTTTTTAGTATCAACAAAGTTTGGGAAGCCAGTATTCGACAAGGGTTCAGCCCTATCACGAAATTATTCACTTAATCTATGCATTTTCTATACTTTAAGACTTAAATCTTGAAATAAGTGTGTTTCTGTTTGCTTTGGTTGCCTCCTAGCTAGTAATTAATATTTGGGATGATTGTAAACGGTGTGATATTAAACACTCGAAGGAAGTCAATAAATTCTCACTGTAAAAAATACTACAAAATATCCATCCAATAACCTATAGTTATAAAGTATCTAGTCTATTGCAGTTGCTACAAGTTTCATGCGGGAGTGTTAGTCATATAGCACAACCAGGGGAAATTTTTTTCCTTGAACTAACAACATATCAATTTCTAGGGTTATCTTATGTGCTGAATATAATAAGAATTGCCCTGGTTTAGGGTTTAGGGTCATCTTGACTCACTGGCTACTAACTAACTACTATACTTTAGAAACTACATATAATTTATGTATCAAATAATAAATATGGTTATAGATATAATAATATTAGATAGTAATGTATCTTATTTATAATTAACCGGTTGTATAACATAAGTATTCGGATATATGATTATATGTTAATCAACTTTCACTGTAAGTGTTTACATTTTCCCTGCTTTCTTTTTATTCACTCCCAATTTCTCATGGCAATTCCTTTCTAAATGGTTAGAATCTTTTACTTACATTAACTTGAGGAGGATAGAATGAAACCTTCCCTTATTTACCGTATATTTCCATTCCATTCCTGAGGTTATGTAAACATAAGTGTTAATCCTTATTTTGTATGTGTACTTCATACTAGCCATCTTAAATCTAGAGTAAGATACAAGTCTCAATGCATATGTACATGTCTATAAATACAAATAGATATCAACATAATTTTTTGCACCCACTTGTAAAAGAAAATAATGCAACATTTCTCGTATTACTTGGTGTCATCACATGCCTATTTAATCACATAAGAACATCATCTGGGTAAGAAATCAGGAATGCATCACTACACATATGAGACTAAAATGTATATGCAAATAACTCGAATGGTTAAAGTTATACAATAGTTTCATACTTTCACAATTAATTTGATACGATACATGTATATATTTAAATACCAGGATAGTACATCAAATTAATGATTATTTCTCTTTTTTTTGGAAATCACACCTATTACTTGAAATTAAAATTGTGACGACCCACCACCTTTGGCATCTAATTCTCCTACATCATCTCCAGTATCCCACTCTTTCCAACTCCATCACCAACGACCACCATCACCACCACGATCAGGTTCGGCTACCCCAACCAACATGAATCTAGGATTTTATTTTAACTCTTAACTTTTATGATTCTTTTCTCTGGCTTGCCTATTCAAAATTGTCACCAAAAATGGTGATGGTGGTTAAGGGAGTGGTGAGATTAATGAAGGTGGCCATAAATGAAGGTTACCAACATAAAGAAGCGGTTGGTGAAATGTGACTTGCGAGTTACAACGTTCACAGAAGGATGATTCATAATATAACTTTTTCGGTCCTTTGGTTTTATTCACTTTTGTCATCATGTCAGCAACAAAATCCATAAAATGTACCGCTCATATGCCAGATCATCACTTGTAAGACTTATCCATTGAAAAAAAACTTAGTGTGCATGCTGGTATAAAAAACATGTACATGCACCACCTTGGGACAATAGTGAAAGTAGGTTGCTATTTGGTGATGTCGGGATAGATTAGCGCCAACAGATACTATCAACGACAAATTTAGTTGATATTTCTTTTGGACTTTCTTATGTTCTCTATTGAATATAAATGACGATATAGTGTCGATGAATTTTGTAGGTATTAAATCTATATCATTGGTAACGAGTCATAAAATTCACAAAGATAACGTGAGCACGCTCGTCATCTTTTCATTTATGACGACCTCTTCCTTGACGTGCAATGCGCGTCATATATTGGCCGTCATAACATGCGTGTCATCTTTCGCGCATCATAAAAAGATGACGCATGGATGCGTGTCATATTACATTTGTGAAGCATAAAACCCAATACAAGTGAACTTCCGAAGGTTAAGTCTTCTTCTTCCGAAGCTTAACATATTCTTCCGAAGCTAAGTTGATATCTTCCGAAGGTTATGTTTGCTTCGGAAGGGTGTTGTTGTGTACTTTGGATTTCTTCCGAAGTATACATATGTTTAGTAGGAAATCTTCCGAAGGGTTATTTCCGTTCGGAAGATATAGTGTAGGGTCCTTTATGTAAATTCTCAATTTAAGTTGAGAGTTAGTTAGAGTTAGTTAGATGCTATAAATAAGGACCTAATGTAATCGGTGAGGGGATCCGAAATCATTCAATCACTAATAATCATTTGAAGTTTCTTGTTCACGTTTATTCTTTCTAAGATCATCTTTGTATAGATTGTTATTCCGCGTTCATATTCTCAATCGATTTTACAACAATTGGTATCAGAGCCTGGTTAGTGGCTCAATTGAGAATCAAGATTCAATTAAAGATCGATCGGCGGAAACGATGGTGTCAACAAAGTTCGAAGTTGAGAAATTCGACGGGAAGAACGACTTTGGGTTATGGCGGTTGAAGATGAGGGCATTGCTCGTTCACCAACGAGTGGTAGATGCCTTGGCCGGAGAATCCAAGTTGCCGGATACGTTGTCGGACAAGGAGAAGAAGGAGATGCTAGAGCAGGCACACAGTTCAATCATCTTGAACTTGGGGGATTGAGTACTCAGAGAGGTCTCGAAGGAGAAGTCTGTTGCAGGGGTCTGGTCAAAATTGGAAACTTTGTACATGACGAAGTCTCTTGCGAACAGATTGTATCTCAAGAAACGGTTGTACACATTCCAAATGGCTCCTGGGAAGTCAATTGAAGATCATACTGATGAATTCAACAAATTGGTGTTAGATCTTGAGAACATCGAAGTTGTGTTGGAGGATGAAGACCGAGCAATCATATTCTTGACATCTCTGCCATCATCTTATGAGCACTTTGTGGATACTTTGATGTATGGTAGGGATACACTTACCATGGAAGAAGTGCTGGCAGCTCTCAATTCAAAGGAATTGAAGAAGAGAAATGATTATAAAGAAGATGGTGGAGAGGGCTTGGTAGTCAGGGGAAGATCTGATCAAAGAAACTTCAAGCAGAGAAGTGTCTCGAAGTCCAGGTCCAAGTACAAGAGGTGTTATGTGTGTGGATCAGAAAAGCATTTCAAGAAAGATTGTCCTGACTTGAAAAGAAAGAAGGGTGAATCAAGTGGATCAAAGACTCATTCCGGACACAATGCACATGATGATTCTTCTGATGGATATGAAAGTGTAGATGTGTTGGCTGTTACAAGCAGTGGTAAGGAGGGTGAGTGGATTATGGATTCAGGGTGCTCATACCATATGACACCTGTGAAGGAGTTCTTTAAAGAACTGAAGATTGAAGATCTTGGATCAGTGAAACTAGGGGATGATAGACCTTGCAAGATTGTGGGTCATGAAACCGTGACTCTGAAATTGAAGAGTGGTATGGAAGTGGATCTTCATGATGTAAGGTATATTCCTAGTCTTAAAAGAAGTTTGTTGTCTTTAGGGCTATTGGAGAGTTCTGGTTACCATGTTAGTCTTAGAGATGGTAAGGCTAAGGTGATGAAAGGATCAATGGTAGTATTGTCTGGGAGTAGAAGGGAGAATAATATCTACTTGTTAGATAGTGCTGGTGTAGTAGAATCTCAGGTAGCATCTGCTTCATGTGATAGTAGTTCTAAGGCTATGTTGTGGCATAGGAGGCTTGGTCGCATCAGTCATCAGGGACTGGTGGAGTTGCTAAACAGCAACTAATGACTGAGTTGAGCAGTTGTGATTTTGGTTTTTGTGAAACTTGTATTCTTGGTAAACACAAGAGAGTAAAGTTTTCACAGGCCAGGCATATCACAAGTGGGATATTAGACTACATTCATTCTGATTTATGGGGTCCTGCTAAGGTTGATTCTTTGGGTGGTGCTAGATACTTTATGATCTTGATTGATGATTTCTCTAGGAGAGTTTGGGTTGTTGTACTGAAGAATAAGAGTGATGCTCTCAGTAAATTCAAGGAATGGAAAGTCCTTGTGGAAACTCAAACTGAGAGGAAAGTCAAGAAGTTAAGAACAGATAATGGGTTGGAGTTCTGCAGTCATGAGTTCAATCAGTTTTGTAAAACTCATGGTATTGCTAGACATAGAACTGTGCCAGGGACTCCTCAGCAGAATGGGCTGGCTGAGAGGATGAATAGAACTTTACTTGAAAAGGTAAGGTGTATGTTGGCTAGTTCTGGTTTACCCAAGATGTTCTGGCCTGAAGCTGTTTCCACTGCAGCACATTTGGTCAATAGGTCTCCATCAGCAGCATTAGACATGAAGACACCTATGGAGACATGGTCAGGGAGAGAGGGTGACTATGGGGGACTTAAGGTGTTTGGATCTTTAGCTTATGCTCATGTTAGCCAAGGGAAGTTGGAACCTAGAGCTTGTAAATGTGTCTTTCTAGGATACCCTGAGGGTGTTAAAGGGTATAGATTATGGAGGCTAGAAGGGGACAGGCCTAAGGTGATAGTGAGCAGAGATGTTGTTTTTCAAGAGAATTTTATGTACAAAGACATTCTAGAAAAAGGGAAGTCAATGGTTGAAGATCAGAGTGGGGTTCAGATTGAGGTGGAGCAGCAGGGTGTGAGTGATCAAGGTATGGATCAAGGTACCACTGGTAGCCAAGGGGATTGTTTGGATGATTACCAGTTAGCTAGGGATAGACAGAGGAGACAAGTGGTGCCTCCACTCAGGTATAGAGAGGGGATGGATTTGTCTGCATTAGCCTTTGTTGCTGCTGAAGAAGAAAGCATCTATGAACCATTGTCATACTCTGAGGCAATTTCTGTGAAAGAAAGTGATAAATGGTGTAAGGCCATGGAGGAAGAGATGGAATCTCTGTATAAAAATGGCACATGGGAGCTGGTTGATAAATCTGAGGGTCACAAGCCTGTTTCATGTAAATGGCTATTCAAACTGAAAGATGGGATTTCTGAGCATGAACCTCCTAGGTACAAGGCTAGACTAGTAGCTAAGGGGTTTACACAGAAGCCAGGTGTGGATTATAATGAAATATTTTCACCTGTGGTGAAACATTCGTCTATCAGGGTTATGCTGTCACTGACTGCTTCTATGGATATGGAGCTACATCAGCTGGATGTAAAGACTGCATTTTTGCATGGGAAGCTGGATGAGACTATCTATATGAAGCAGCTAGAGGGGTTTGAGGTAAAGGGGCAGGAAGAGAAGGTATGTCTCTTGAAGAAGTCTTTGTATGGGCTGAAGCAATCCCCTAGACAGTGGTATTAAAGATTTGATGAACACATGGTGACTAATGGGTTTAACAGTAGCAGCTATGATAGTTGTGTGTATTTTAAAGAATACAGTGAGAACAAATTTGTGTATTTGTTGTTGTATGTTGATGACATGTTGGTGGCTTGCTCAGACTTAGAGGAGGTTGAAGCTACTAAGAAAATGTTGATGTCAGAGTTTGAGATGAAAGATCTAGGTGAAGCAAAGAAGATATTGGACATGGAGATTACAAGGGACAGAGAGCACAGGGTGTTAAGGCTGTCTCAAAAGTCTTACTTGGAGAAGGTGCTAAGTAACTATAGGATGGATGATGTGAAGCCAGTGACTGTTCCTATAGGTGCTCATATTAAATTGTCAAGTTCTGATTGTCCTAAGTCAGATGTTGAAGTTGAATATATGGAGAAAGTACCTTATGCCAATGTTGTTGGGAGCTTGATGTACTTGATGGTTTGTACAAGGCCGGATATTGGGTACGCTGTGAGTTTAGTCAGCAGGTATTTGTCAAATCCGAGGAAAGCTCATTGGGTTGCTGTTAAATGGATCTTGAGATATCTCAGGGGTACTAAGCACTATGGTTTAGTGTTTGGGCATCATGAACATGAGAAGGTTGACAGGATTGTTGGTTATGTGGATTCAGATTTTGCCAAGGATCTGGATAGAGGTAGATCTATTTCAGGGTATGCATTTCAAGTGCTGGGTAACTTGGTGAGTTGGAAAGCTCAGTTGCAGCATGTGGTGGCATTATCTACAACAGAGGCTGAGTATATAGCTTTGACTGAGGGAGTCAAGGAAGCTATGTGGCTGCATGGTTTTGTTTCTGAATTGGGAATCAAAGTGGCAGGCTCAGTGGTATTTTGTGATAACCAGGGTGCAGTTCAGTTGTCAAAGAACAGCATGTTTCATGAGAGAACAAAGCACATTAATGTGAAGTTACACTTCATAAGGGATGTGGTGAATGTTGGGCAGGTAAAAGTGGAAGGTGTGTCTACTTTGGAGAATCCGGCGGATGTGTTTACAAAGTCTTTACCTGGTGGAAAGTTCAAGTTTTGCTTGGATGCATTGGGAGTTGGTTAAAATCTTGTATTGGATTTTAAGGTGGAGATTGTGAAGTATAAAACCCAATACAAGTGAACTTCCGAAGGTTAAGTCTTCTTCTTCCGAAGCTTAACATATTCTTCCGAAGCTAAGTTGATATCTTCCGAAGGTTATGTTTGCTTCGGAAGGGTGTTGTTGTGTACTTTGGATTTCTTCCGAAGTATACATATGTTTAGTAGGAAATCTTCCGAAGGGTTATCGGAAGATATAGTGTAGGGTCCTTTATGTAAATTCTCAATTTAAGTTGAGAGTTAGTTAGAGTTAGTTAGATGCTATAAATAAGGACCTAATGTAATCAGTGAGGGGATCCGAAATCATTCAATCACTAATAATCATTTGAAGTTTCTTGTTCACGTTTATTCTTTCTAAGATCATCTTTGTATTGATTGTTATTCCGCGTTCATATTCTCAATCGATTTTACAACAACATTTATGACTACCCATTCCTTGACACGCATTTGCGCGTCATCTATTGCAGTTTTTCTAGTAGTGCCATGATATATTTTGTTGATAAAGAATACTGTATCATCGACCCTGTGGATCTGCTCAAGTTTGGAATAGACGATTTGATGAAGTTACAAGCTTTTCAAATTGCAGATGATGAATCGGTTCATTTGTTAGCAGCACAGTTTGGTTGGTTGATCACGATGGCTTTGGATAACGAGATGTGTGCTTATAGGGGCAGTTATAAAGTTGCAAACGTGGACTTCTGAAGAATTGATTCACCAAGCCTAGGGGGAGATTGTAGGGATTGATTTAGAGGCTCGAGAAATCAATGAAGTTAATGAAGATCAGTCAAGTCGCAGGATAACCGAAATGCTCGGGAATCAAATCAAATGAACCTACTTCTCGCACGACCAGTATAAATATTTTGCTTTTGATGTAGTTAAGTAATATTTCTAACTTTGTTCAAACTTGTAATCCTTTAAATCAGAGAACAATATAGAAGTTGAAGTTTATTTACTTTTGTTGCTTGAATTTTGTTCTTCTTGTCTTCTAATCTTTCAATCACTACACCGTGCGGGATTACATTCCGCATCTTACTCACGAGATCAATTTGAATTGTATTTGAAGATCCTTATGTTATTGATAGTCAATTTTTATGAGTACATACTTTAAAGCCCACATGCTCGTATGCTACGTACGACGTCGAAGAGATTAGGATGCTTATAACAAACACAAATTTGGGAAAGAAATAATTCAAATCATTATGTAACCAATTTCATTTCTTTCACAAACTACCACAGTTAATACTAATTACATGAAATTTATAAAAACAGACATTGGAACTAGACCACTCAAGTAGCTTAGATTCCCCTACGAACTTGTCCTACATATTCAAATTATGCTTAAATAACTCAAAATTAAAGGTGAACACTTAGAACCATTTATCAAGTTCTTCCCAATCCCACAAAGGCTGATCATCATTTTCCATCATAGAGTGAGGATGATAACTTACAACTTGATCATCTGGGGAGTCACGATTGCGATCAGATAAGCTCGTTGTGCGTTGCAACATCGATGTCTGGCTAGAACTACTTGATGTTGTTGCATGAGGTTCAATACGTTGAAGTGGTTTCCGAACTGACGGTTGCTTGTTTCTTGTCACTCTAGTCGGCCTTCTGTCAAATGCTCTCAAACTGTTTGATTTCACATAAATTCGACACAAACTTAATTCTCCCATCAACTGCGTTTCATAAATTTTACAACAAAAATAGGTGAGAAGTTCATGAGTTTATATACCAACAATTAATGTGAGGATACCTACATATGATATTCAATAACATAAAATAAGAAAATTGGAATGATAGCGATGTTACACAGGTACAAAAGATATTATTATTAAAAGACTTCGTAGAATAGATATCTGCTCTATAATATTACTTTTCTTAGATGATGTGTTGATGTTGATATTTTCTAATATAACTAATGACAAAGTTATGTATCGTCGTTCCCTTACACTTAAGGATCTAAAAATCACAGCCGTTGATATATTACAGAATGAATAATTTGAAAGTTACTATTCCTTAATTTCTTATTTAAGTAAGGTAATATGACTTTTTACAAATACTGTGATTTTTTCATTAAACTCTTAGAGCACCTTCTTTACTCCATAACGTCATTCAGTCTAGGAGGGTCGTGGGCGAAGCTATGTTCGATGCCACAACGCTAAATCCGGCTGGAAGTGGTGTTTGATCGTAAGCCGAATGACGTTTTGAAGAATGAAGGAGAAGGTTGATCGACTGGTCATACGATGATTTGTTTTTACTGAAATTAATTAGTTAAAAATTGGGTAAATTTGTATTTAAAATAAAATATGAAAAAAGTTAGCATGTTTGTAATCTTAATGTTTAATCGAGGATATAAGATTTAATTAAAGTTTGTAGATGAATGTATGCAATTATCTTATATTATTAAACTATATCGTTTTCATGAAAATGAGATGGAATATTAAGAAAATGCTTTTTATTGTCTTTAAAATATCAAACCCATTAAGGTTAAATAATTTAACGCGTTTTTACTTTTTATACAATAATATTATGGACTCTATAAACCTAAGAATTAAATAATGACAGCCTTGAAGTTGTGTGAACTGGTTTTAATCTTCCAAAATAGAAGTCATGGACAAACTCAATTTGAATTACAAGATATAAACTTAAATTAGAAATAATTAAACAACAATGAAGATACCGTTTGTTTTCTGTTTGTATTTGACGATTCATCTTTAAAAGCCTTGTATTCATTCATCTTCCATATGGTCTTAGTTCCGGTGGGAGCTCTACCATTGTAGAAGACCATGCTTCTCTTGATCCCGATGGCTCGATTACTAGAAGAATAAACGATGCTCAGAGACCCGGTAGCTTTCCAGTAGCCAGAACTCGTGAGGCGGGATGGTCTCCCGCCTCGTGCTTCTTTTTCTTGCCTTGGAATGAAAAAGAACCACTGCTCAGTGTCTCCTTGACAACGCTCTCCAGCATATCCTAGTTTCAAAATGTTATACATGAGACCAAAACGACATATGCATATATACGTAGAAAATATATAGACCATGCCCAGTTCTAACATATATGAGAAAAACCACTTTTTATATTTTTTAATAAAAGTTTGCTCCAACCAAAAGATAAGCTTAAGCGATCCCCAGGTGATGACCTCATTGGTTATTCATCATTGATAATTCTTTAGTTGATATGTTGGTGATATTAGTCCTGATCGACTCCTGATCAGAAGTATATAAACTTATACCATTTACATCTGTTAGGGATCGACGTGCGCTTGTGACCCGTCAGTAAATTACTTATGGTATACTTACTTCCCTTTTCCCACCACCCTTTAGCAATGGAACACCAAAGGATACCACTTTCACCAAGTGATGTCCCACGGTTTCTTTCGTCTCGTCGCTAAATGCCATCTGTTTTGTTGTGCAATATTTATTCTTAGTTTTATGGTTTATTTCTTACCATCCCACAGCAGTAAACTGAATTGAATATACACTAATCACCTTCTTGCATTATCACCAACTAACAAAACTACCTCTATAACAGTTTTTTTACATGCACGTACCTAAAAAGTGAAAAGTATTAGACATAAATAGAAGAGGCAAATGAAGTACTAACGAGGAAGGTCCCATGGATAAAAATCATAAACATGAAGTTGTGGTATGACTTTATCGATACATTGCTGCAACCGGCTTGTGCCTGCTTCTATCTTGTGCTTCAAGTAGAATGATATCAACTCTTCTTCTGTAGGGTAGAATCTAAACCCCGGTGTCACCATCTTCGATCACTTTTGGTTTTCTAATCGGCAAAGAATGATAAAACACAAAGGCTTTGAATATAGTTGTGGGTGGGTGTATAAATAGAGAAAGACAAGAGAGTTTATGTGTTGACCTAACATTTAAGCCGAGTGAAACGAGAAAAAAAAGCTACACCAAACTTCCATGCATTTGCGTGGAAGAATCTTGCTGTTCCTTGCTCAGTTAGTCAATTACCATGTTATGTTTTGTTTCTATTGACCTTAATTTGAAAATTCAATCATGGTCTTGCGTAGGATATATTTAATTGCTTCACTTCCCAAATTCAAACTTAAATATAAAATTCACAGATTTATGTTTTATAGAAAATAATACCAATTTCATGCATTTTGTAAATTGATTATTAGTGTATATATATGTTTATAGAACTTGCGGCTACTTGATTAGAATGGTGTGTGAGTATTTAATATTTAGGAGAATGTTTATATATTGTATTTAAGAGTTTACATAAGAAATGAATTTAACAGAGGGAATAATCATATCCTTGACGTAGAGTCATCGAGGTTATCGATGGAATACAGAAATTCCGGGTTTTCAATAACTTTTTTGCAATTCGCTGAATTTCATTGGTTCTCCTATAATAAATTAAAGTACATATTTCTCACGTAAACCATTTTAGAAATTATTCCCACTTAATTTTGTAGAATTTAAGATCCTGGTCCACCGGAAAATTTGAGGAACATACTTCTGGTAAGATTCTCGTCATGGCTTGAAAGCCATGGCTTGCAAGCATTTGTCGGTACAAATACTTTTTGGAGTGGATTGCATTTTCCTCCTTATGATTTGATCTTATTTTTTATTTTCACACAAAAAAATAATTTATATGGCTTGCCAAAGTTTTAAAACATTATTTCATCCACAAAAATTAACTACGTTAATTTAAATTGTTAAACATGTAAATTGATTAAATTATCTTTTAAACTACAAAACAAAATATCTCAACTACATAACTATAATCAAATATAACTGAATCACGATATAAGAGAGATAACAACTTACTATTATAAAATATATCTTTAATAACACGCGAATTATAAAACAATCTGATTTTATATAAAACTTTGTCATAGAAAAAGTCTCATAGCAGATTAAGGTTTGTAAGTTCATTTTAAGTATTTTATCTCCAAAGATTTCGCTTCAAACAATGATATATAACTTGCCACCAAAATTAATATCCCAAATAAAAAAATCGATCAATCTCAAATTCAAGTAATCAGTTTGAGAGCAGCTTATTTAAAAGTGAAAAGTAGGTGTATTAACCTGATTAGTATTATTATGAACTAATTTTTGAACCAGCTACGCATACCTCCATTGCCAATAAATGTTCAATAATCGATGGATCAAAATTTAAAGTTGAAATCCCTGGTAAGTGGTATCCGTCTTGAGTATTTGATTATTTTCAAGAGAGCTTTCATAGTCTCTTATTAATTTTTATGTTTTCTTCAACGGTTTGCGTGTTGTTTTTGATTAAATAAGTGGTCAGATTGGTGTGGATTTTTTGTTTTATAGATTACAAGTTGGAAGGAAGCCTTATTGAATAGGTTGGCATGCGTAGATATTAGGCCCATTTATTAATAAATTGGTCATGATTTTGGGTTATGTTTTATATTTTACGGGTCAAACAGGTTCAACTAGCTAAACAGACTCAAAGTCTTCCAAAGTATATCATAATATGCATAAAAAGAAAGATTCAAATATAAATATTTTAAAAACTAAAAAGCGTGATAAGTATTAAAATGTTAACACGTAGCATTTTAATCAAAATTAGGTTAGTGACAAAATTGGTAATGTTCCTCCTTCTCAACTTTCACATTTTTATAAACATTTGTAACTTTTACATACGACATTATTTTTTTTAAATTACACAAAAAAACGAGCATTTTTAATCTTTAAAACGCGTATAGTGTTAGATATAAAAAAAGGTTTTTTCACGTTTTTTAACTCAATTGTGAAATTTCTTTAGGTTATTGTGTAATCTTTAGAATTGATAAGGAATACACAATTATCTGATAAATAATACATAATGAACTTGTAATATAAATAGTTTACATTTCTCATCGTTGTGTTATTCAAAAATCAGCATTTTAAAAAACACAATGCATATTACAACGATCAACATTAGACATAATACGTAATATAATGACTAACAATAGACTCGATGAATAGAAATAAATACAATGAGCTGCTTGATAATAATTACAAAATAACCTAATCAGGATTACACAATGAATTGAAAAAAAACGTAATTTTTTTACAATTTTCAACATTGTGTTATTTGAAAATCACTATTTTAAAAAAACACAATGTATAAGACAATAGTCTAACACTAGATACAATGGGTAACACAATGAATGACACTAGACTCGATTATTAGCAATAAACAGAATGAGTTGCTTAACGAGGATTACAAGATAACCTGATTAAGATTACACAATGAACTGGAAAAAACATAAAAACTTACATTTTTAGCATTGTGTTAACTAAAAATAATCATTTTAAAAACACATAATCATAACATAATAGTCAACATTAGACGCATGGGTACCATAATGACCAACACTAAAATTGACAATTAGCAATAGACACAATGAGTTGTTTGACGAGGATTACAAAAATGTCCTGATCAGGATTACGCAATGAACCGGAAAAAACGTAAAAAAATATATTTTTAGCATTGTGTTATTTGAAAATTACAATTTTAAAAAAGAAAATGGTTAACATTAGACACAATGAGCTGCTTGATAACTATTAAATTAATGACTCGATCAGGAGTACATAATAAACTGGAAAACGTACCACAGTTACATTTTAGCATTACATTATTTGAAAATCTTTATTTCTAAAAACACAATGCATAAAGAATGGTCAACATTAGACATAATGATACGATGAATATTAGACACAATGACCTGATATTACACAATAAACTGACGAATATTACACAATAAGCTGATGAATATTACACAATAAGCTGAAATAAAGTGAATTTTTTTAATGTATCAAAATTATACATGTTTTAAAGATTAAAAATAATTGTTTTTATGCTATAATTTAAAAAAAACAATATTGTATATAAAAGTTACGAACGTTTTAAAAAAAGGTGGAACTTGAAAATATATTTTGGACCAAAATACCTTTGGTCTATTATTAAAAGTATTAATTATTTACCATTATGCCATCGAATTTTGTTGTCCATTGAATATAAAATTTAATTGATAATAATCCTTCTTAGCATTTTTAGTTTTTATTTTTCTGTCCTTTTACAATAACCTCACCCAATGCATAAATAGGGCCGACTCAATATTTCTAAAGGCCTAAAGCGAAACAAAATTTTGAGTTCCTCACCTATATGTTATTTCTATAGACGTTTGCCTCAAACCGGCGGCAGAAAAAAAATTTGTTTATAATGTGGCAGAAAACAACTTAATTTACTTAAACATCATCAACTAAAAAAGCATATTAAATGATAAACAAATAACAATTGAGCAAAGTAAAGAGAAAAATCAATTGCAAATGTAGATTAAAATCAAAACAGACAACAATAGATTACATAAGCAAAAATACAATGATGGATTAAAACAATTGAGCATGAATCAAGATTAGACAATAATAATTAGTAGATCAGATGATTAATTGCAGAAGAGAATTTAGAATTAATGAACTTAAAAGAACCGTCAACATTGAACACTCAATGAACTTTTGGTGAACAAGTTTCGTAAGTCAACACTATAAACCAAGTTTTATAAGTTGACCTCGATAAACCTTCAATAATTTTGTTATCATTCGATAATTTTGTTATACTTCTCATTTATCTATAAAACCATATGTTTTTGTTTTGAAATTTGTGGGCCCTTAAATTTTGAGAGCCTAAAGCGGTTGCTTTAGTTTTTTATACTGTAAAGACGCCCCTATGCATAAAACCTCATAAATATTTTTTTTGAATAACTTCGTGGTATTATCTGGAATTATAATTAGTGTCTTAGTTATCTATTAATATGGAAATTTTTTCTATAAAAATTGTTTTTGGGTTGACCAGACATGTTTCACACTATATTTACATGTTTAAACAAACCCTATTTCATTTCACATGTTATCCAACCTACCTGTTTTGCTTATAGCTTTTTTCTATTTACTTGAAAGTGGTGTCTCTTATGGTTTTAAGGAAGTTGAACACTTATATATTGGTATAATTCATGTTCTTCCTGTTTATGTTTATGTGTGTGGATCAAGTTTATAAAAAACATATGTAGAATGTTTATGATAATCCATGCTACCTGTAATTCCCTTTTCCTTCACCATCACAAAAAGTCACGTAAAGAATTTAGATGATAAACTTTCAAGTGGTTAAGAGGTATTTGTGTGGGTTAAATGAGTATCACAAGTAACCAGGGAGCACACCAAAAGTAATTTATGTTCATGTTAATTACTAAAAAGTATACAAGTATCTCTCCAAAATGATAGATTTTTTGTTGCATTTTATGCAATAACAAACATTGTAATTAGTATGAGATTTTTAGTGGTTGAGAAATTGTACTCTGCTCCCATAATTTCTATTTCAATATAAAGAGGTTACAAGTTTTAAATGTCAGAAAACATCTACTCTTATTATTATAACATACGTGAAACGATAGTTACATATCTGCTTTCGACATATAAACAACAAAGGGTATATATGTCGATAGGTTATTATGGATCGGGTCAGAAAGGGAATTAAAAACAATGGGTTCGGGACAGAATGAGTTTCATTAATTATATGTGGGTCAAGTTTTTTTTTTATTTTTCCTGTGACGAACTGTGTTTATTTTTCTCATACATCCTGTATTCAATCCTTTATTTTGTTTTATATGACTTTATGTTTTTTTTAAGCCTTAATCTCGCATTTAACTTTTTTGAGCAGAGTGTTATGTGCTTGTTTTAGTATGATTACTTTCTCAGGGGTGGTAAAACGACAAATGCTGATATGGATGGAATTCGGGAAGAATGGTCGAGTTTTGTGACAAACTATAATTATTGGTGAATTTTTGTATCAAAACATTAGTTTTAGAAATATTGTATAAAATATTGTCAACTTTGTGATGTTTGTTAGTATCTTATAACACGTATTGTTTTGCTACCTATGTATTTTATATTGTATTATTAGACATTAATTAGTAATTACCATTTAATGTAAAAATTATTAATTTTATAAAAAATATTCTTATAATGCTGTAAAAATCATGACACGTATTTATGACACGCAAATATGTACCATCTTTATGGCAAGCTCTTCATTTACATGTGTTGCGTGTCATAAATATGTGTCATAAACAGATGACCCATAAATGCACGTCATCTTTTTTTATGACATGGTATTCCTTGACATCTATTAGGGTGTCATCTACCCCTTTTATGACACGCATTGCGTGTTATTAAAGGTTTATTTTCTAGTAGTGACTAGAGGCGATGGTCCATTCTCCTCCCCCATTAATAAGCTGCCAATCTCGTGATTAAGTCATAATGAAATGTTTGAAGATGAAATGTCCAATATAGGTTTCATGAATGGAACAATATCACTTGAATGGAATTTAACATCAATAGGTTAACATAAATTAAGCTTTTGTCTTTATATGCAAAACTACATTTACAATTTAATATTTTTAATTAACAGAGTACATTTTTAGATGAAAATAACAATTTATTAAAATCTTGAGGAGCCAGATGTAAAAAAATATATTTTTGAATGAAATTACAAATGTGACCAAACCACAAGAATGAAAAATAACAATTCACTCTAATATTTGTTTAGGTGCAGTCAGTGAGAAATGTTAATGTGGCAAGTCATTGTTAGTGGGCTTGTTGTGGGTTGTTTTGGAAATTAAATACTTTATCATGGGGCATATTCTAAAATAGGCACAATAAATTGGATTAACTATTGTCTCGATATTAAGACGCATACTCATATCAAGAGTAAGTCCCTCTATAAACATTGGAACTCTCAAAATTAAAATATGCTAATGGCGGTCTATTAATAATTGTATTAGTCGAACTAGACTACCAATTATTTAAAAAGATATTTAAGATATTGACATGTGCTTCTTTCAAGCTCTAAGAGCTGAGAAATACACATGGTAACACGTATGCCTCTTGAAGCATGAACTAGAAATCTCACTTTAATGTCTTAGTCTCATGATCTTGATTGAAGTGTGGTGCGAAATCATAAATATATTACCTCCTAACCACTGTTAAGGGCGTTGACACGCGTCTAGACATAAACAATGTGAATATTAGAATACACAACACATAAAGTTAAACAATTTTTTAGATATTTGGTATGTTCACTTTAAGTTAAAAATGTACCACCTGCATTCATTTACACACCTAAAAAGTGAAAAACCATACAAATATAATTAAAAACAAATCAAATCCAGGTTATCTCACCCAAGCAAGTTAAAGAACCTAGCCAAGCATAGCTATTAAAATAATGTAGCTTGCATATATGTAAAATAAAACATTATAATTAAGTTGTTGAATCGGTTTAAGCTACTTGGAGTTATCTAACATACTACACACTATGCTGAAAATTAAAAAAACAATTTTAAAACGTACCCTATCTCTCTTTGCAAATAAGCCTAGCATGCTATTTGTAAAATAGTCCAAGAGGCATGACATGGGCATGTAGTGCTTGACACGTCCTCATGTCAGCTACACCTCTGCTCCACAATCTAAACGTACCCTATCCTAACGCACTTTGTGGCCACTAGGGTAATTTATGTGTGGAAGGGCGTGTGTAATGCTTCTGGGCATGGGGTGTGTTAAAATGGGCATGGGGCGTTAACAAACGTCTATATAGACATAAATAATATGAATATGAGCATAACAAGCACATGAAGTCATGATCTTGATTGCAATTTGACACGAAATCATAACCTTCAACCTCCTCACCGCTAGGTGCATTAATACTGTTGATCTATGAAGAGGATTAAGCTACCAAAAACTCTAGAATTTAGCACTTGATGCCAACTACTGATTTCTACCAAGTGTTGAATCAATTGTCGAATCATATATGATGAATGACTGTCGGTCAAGATATGCTGAACAACTGCCGATCAACACTTGACTAAGGAGCTGTTCATCAATTGTTGCTAATCAGCATTGAACTCCATGAGGTGCTGATCAACTATTACATAAGACAAGACTGTTTGTACTGGCGACTGTTGTGTCTGCCTTTTGGACATAACATAGTATTGAATCTGCCAAACTCTGATGTGCCGATTGTATGTCTTGCTGTACATTCTGAACATAGAATAGTTTATTCTTATTGTTTAGATTTCATACTATAAAGGTCCACACACTTGTATAGTAGAGGCAAGCTTTGTTACACCACTTATGTATCTGCTGATTTACTCTTTGTATTTGGTTTTGATTAAATCAAGTGAATACTTTGATGGAATTACTTGTTCATTTATATTTACTCAAAGTATTTTTAATTGTTAGTAAGTTTTTAACTTAGATTCCGCATTTGTTAACTTTGATCAAATAGAAAAGTCTTGTTGATCTATAACACCGATCCAACAAGTAGTATCAAAGCTTAGGCTCTTGATTTGCATGAAGTTTACATTCACCAAATCACTTGTTTTCTTTTGATCACACTAACAAACACCACACTCCTTCATATCTATTTATCATATCAAAATGACTGTTGTAGTCATCTTAAGTAAGCATGACTTGGAGAATGCAACTCAGACTAAACCTCCAATGTTTAAACACATGAATATAATACTTTGAAAATCCGTATGGAAGATTTTATAAGGAGTCAAGCTGTGAGATTATTGGCTTTCTATTCTAAATGGACCATATGTCCCCATTGTTCAAGTAGTTGGTGATGGTGAAGTCATGATTCCCAAAGACCCCCCAAAGTACTCAGATGAAGATCTAAAGAAGATGGACGTGGATTCAAAGGCTCTATGGCTAATTAGAATGAGCATACTAAACAACATTATTTATGGCTTCAAGAAATTCATAACTTCATAGAAGTTATGAGAAGCATTAAAGGCTAGATTTGAAGGAACTGAAAACATGAAGAAGAACAAAAGAGATTTCTTGAAGCAGAAGTTCGAAAGCTTTGGTTTCACTAGGGAAGAAACCATCACTACAACATATCTTAGATATGTCAAACTGCTAAACTCTCTTGATGAAGCTGGAGTGAAGATGGAAAATAGTGATAGTCCTAGAAAGTTCTTAAGGAGAAAGTTCTTAAGGAGAAAGTTCTTAAGGTCTTTACCTAAGACATGGATGGTTTACGCTATGTCTATCAGAAGAATTAAGAATCTGAAGACAATGACCCTTGAATAGTTATATGGCATCATTAGTGCTTATCAAATGGAGGTGGATGGAGACAAAGAATCTCTTGGAAGATCTTCTAACCCTCCAAAGTCATCAACTCCAAAGTCATCAACTTATATGGCACCTATTCAAAAACCTTTTCATTCCTAGTCTCACTCCCAATCCTTCCAAATTCATATGGTGAATCATCAAGTACCAATGATCACCTACCCTTAATCTCCAACTGCTAAAACTCAACCATCACCATCTTTCAGCAGATGGAATTAGCAGAAGTCACCATCCTTTTCACAAACCTACTCTTTAAACTTAGTCTTTGTTAGTGAACATCCAAACTTCTTTAACTCTCCAAAGAAGATCTGGAATGCATTCATCCAGATGATCTTAAGGAAATGAATATCAACTATCAGATAGCCATGATTTACTTCAGGGCCAAAGATTTTTAGAAGAGAACTTGAAGAAAGTTCTTAAGGCAATATAAGGTTTTGGTTTTAACAAGAGTAAAGTAAAGTGATTTAACTGTAACCAGTTGGGACACTTTTCCAAAGAACACAAAGCACCTAAGTCAAACCCATCTCCCCCATGTTCATCAAACTTTAAACAACCCCCAAACTCTCGAAGTCCTTCTACTTCTACCGGCCAAAGACATGGAACAGCTATAACCTTAAGAGAAGAGATGATTGAATAGAGCTTCCAAGTAGAAGATGTCACTCCCATCAATAATGCACTGATGGAAGGAAGCTTAATCTTCTCAACTCAGGTAAACTCTGAACCCTGTTGTACACGTGAATGTATTGCTAAGGTAAGCATGTATAGAAATTACATGTTGGATCTCATGAAGGATTATGAATCAATTAATATTCTTAAAATAGATTATAAGAAAAATGATCAAGCTCAAAAGAAAAAGATAACAGAGCTAGAAAAGATTGTTTCATAATTAAAACATGAACAAATCAACTTGGAGACCTAAACTGATGATCTCTTGAGGAGATTGAAATTAGCATAGTGTGACTTAGCTATAGCTAAAACATTTGCCGATATATACAATGTTCAAACAGAATAGTTTAAAAAATTGCTTATTTCTACTAAAAACTCCCAAAAGTTGTATCAAACCAAGAAAGGTTAAGGATATAATACTGTGAAACCATTAATGACATACACTCCCACATAGATACCTAAGTGAAACCTGAAGGTAAAGAAGCAAGTATCTACGGAACCAATCTGTACAAGGGCATCTTTTGGAAAGGATGAGACATCATAGAAGGAAGAAAAAGAGGGAGTAGTTGAAAAATAGATGAGGAAGAAGATAAAAAAGAAATAAAAGAAGAAGAAAAGGAGAAGAGGAGGAAAGAAATCAAGGCCAAAGCAAAAAAAGATGTGATTCGGAAGATGTAGTGTGTCAAAGAAAGGTCATATTCTGAAGTCAACCAACTGCCTGTTAAGTCTAGCCCCTCAATAAAGACAAAGATTCAATCAAAGCACAACTAAGACATGAAGACTCACAAGAGAAGTTGCTATGTAGGAACCTTAAACTCTTTAAAATTAGGACCCCAACCGTATACTCAAAGTTCCATTTGTGAAGTAGTAGAAATCCATAACAAGAAGTTCCTAAAGAATAAAATATATCTAATCCCCCATGCTGATCACATGATAAATAAAAAGAAGGGTGGAATTGAGGGAAGTCAGCTGATGATATCTTTAGGAAAGAAGGTGAACACTAAAGACTTCATTTATAATGGGCTGATAAGTAGAGGAAAGAAAGATGATATGAAAAAAGGAGCTACAAGAGATCAGAAAAAAGATCAAGTAAGCTAAAAAGAATATGAAGATCACATGCCTAATATGTGGAGAAGATAGTCACTTTACATAAGACTATTAATACAATCCCCTAGAACTCTCCATCAAACATCCTAAAAAGCCCAAACCCTCAAAGAGGTCTGCAATTGCCAAACAACCATCAAAAGGAAAAGATGGTGTTCTCGAAACTGTTCGGAAACCAAGTCCCTTAAGTGCTGATTCCAAGGCAAAGACAACACTTTTGAAAGATTTGACAAACAAATTAGCAGCTACAAACTTGAAGAAAAAGAAGACTTTTGGAAAACCTTCACCATTACCAAAAGCTTCAGGAGTTCATCACAAGAAGGATGATGCCAAAGCATCATGCCAATTTATAAGAAAATCCTAGAAACTAAAGGCATATACCGAATCCTTATATGACTCAAAACCAAAAACCACCCCTTCATACCATTGAAAAACAACTGCTGAAAAATGGAAAACCCAAGACTAAATGGGCAAATGGGCTTGGGTTCCCATTTATCACTAACCAATTTATTTATGTGTAGGATCATCAGCAGACCAAAATAAACATGTGGATTGTAGATAGTGGATGCTCCAGGTACATGACATATGATAGATCAATCTTGCTCAATCTACTACCATATGATGGTGGATATGTTTCCTTTAGAAGTGATATAAAAGAAGGATACATTACTGGTAGGGGGACAATAAACAATGGGAAGGTAAGCTTTAATAAGGTGAACTATTTGAAAGAGCTAAACAATAATCTATTGAGTGTGTCTCAGTTGTGTGACCAAAAACATTACACTATTTTCATAGAGCATGAATGTATTGTTCCATCTCCTGGATTTGTAATTCCAAATGACAAAATTCTTTTAAGAGCTCATAGGAAGGAAAATATATACATACTCAATATGCAAAATGCATCACCTTTAGGGAATGTATCATGTTTCATTTCCAAAGCTTCACTAAATGAATCATCCCTTTGACACAGAAGATTAGCACATGTAAACCCTCAAAAACATGAACAAACTAGTTCGGAATGGGTTAGGCACATCACTGCCAAAGAAGGAATTTATATGTGCTAACCACTGTTTTGCATGTATAAAAGGAAAGCAACATATATCTTCTTATAAGTCCAAAGAATTGAATTCAGTCACAACTCCTTTACATCTATTACACATGGAATTATTTGGGCGAACATGTGTAAAGAGTTTAGGAAGAAAATCATATTGCTTGGTAATAATAGATGATTTTACAAGAATCACTTGGATTTTCTTTTAGAAACTAAAGATGAAAGTGCTAAGATTTTAAATTCATATATTATCAAAAATCAATCACAAAATTGATTATAGGTTAAAATAGTTATATGTAATTAGGGCACAAAGTTCAAAAACCACACCCTTAATTACTTTTGTGAATCCATAGGAATTACAAGGCAATATAGTGCTCCTAGAAGCCCTCAGCAATATAGAGTTGCTGAAAGGAGTAAGAGGATACTTATTAAGTCTGCAAGGATCATGTTATCTGACTTCAAACTTCCAATAACATTCTTGGTTGAAGAAGTTAATACCGCGTGCTATGTTCAGTTAAGGCTGTTGGTAGTCAAGACACAAGGAAAAACCTCTTATGAAGTGTGGCATAAGAGAAGACCATTCATAGGGTTCCTAAGACCTTTTGGATGTCCAAACACCCTTCAAAATACCAAAGATCATTTGTCCAAATTCGTTGAAAAATCAGAAGATGGGTTCTTTGTAGGATACTCATCACAAGCTACGAGTTATAGTGTATACAACAAAATTGATCACACTAGTGAGAAATCTAAAAATATTATATTCAATTAAAATACCCCAAATAATGTTAGAAATACCCCAAGTTGGATGTTTGATCTGAATTGATTCAGAAATGCATTTAACCATTTGATTGGGAATGTTTTAGGAAACTTATTGAACGATCAACAGACATATGAGTCCCAAGTACTGAAAACTACATGGTTGATCTACCATAGGGTCTCCGACACAATACGTCATCTGCTGATACAATTCAGTCATACTTAGTAGAAGAAAATGCTAGTACCACAAACATGTGGATCAACCATCACTTGCTTATGATGATTCATCAGATGAGAAGTCTCATGATCATTATGGTTAGTAGACTATCTCTTGAAAAGGAACCAAGTGTGACAAAGGCTGAAGGAGTCAATGTGATAGTTAAATCAGTCAATCAATCTGTTGAACTTCCTGAAGTAAACTTCTCCAACTTGGATCTATCTTAACAGCTCCAAGTGATTATAAGACTAAGAAATCATAAAGAGCACCTAGTTGAGAATGTCATTGGCTGTTGATGCTGGTGTCAAGACAAGAAGTAGGGTGAATGAAACAAACATCTATTTGTTTTCATGCTTCCTTTCGCAACTAGAACCAAGGAAGATGGATGAGGCCTTAGGAGATAGCAGCTGGGTAGAAACTATGTACAGTTCCTAAGGGGAACACTCAATAAGAACCAAATAGGTCTTTAGAAATAAGAAGGATGACAAATACATTGTTATCAAGAACAAAGTTAGACTTGTGATACAAGGGTACATATAAGAAGAATTAATTAGTTATGATGAAGTCTTTGCTCCTGTGGCCAGGCTTGAAGCAATCATAAGTTTTCTAGCATTTGCTGCCTTCAAAGACTTCAAGGTGTTTCATATAGATGTCAAGAGTTCATTCCTCTATGTTGAGATTGATGAAGAGGTTTATGTCTGCCAACCTCCTAGCTTTGAAGATCCCAAGTATCCAAATCATGTATGCAAACTTTATTAAGTCCTTTATGGTCTTTATCAAGCTCCAAAGAAATGGTATAAGACACTTTCTATCTTTTTCGTGAAAAATAGATACACTAGAGGATCTATAGATAAAACTCTCTTCATCAAGAAAGTTGATTTGGATATCATTTTGGTACAAGTATATGTGGATGATATTATATTTGGATCTACAAATAAGAGTTCGTGTAAAGCCTTTGAAAGTCTCATGAAGTCGAAGTTTAAGATGAGTTCCATGGGAGAACTTACTTTCGTTCTTAGGCTGCAAGTGAAACAAACCTCTGATGGTATTTTCATAAATCAATCTAAGTATCTTCAAGACATCTTAGTAAGATTCGAAGCTACTTGTAAAGATTGTGAATTCGTTGTAGATTGATATCGTGAGAGAGAGGCGGAATGAATCACTCACGGTAACATAGTAAGAACTAGAAGATGTAAGAAATCAAGCAAAACAAGAAAAAAGTAAATAAGTTTCAATAGTATTGCTTCTGATAAAGATTGCAAGTTGAAGAATTTGCACAATATCAAGAATAACAAACATAATGAACTAATCAAACTATATATACTAAACCAAAATGGTCTCGCACGAGAATTTTTTCTCGCATAGATCAAACTTCTTGCGCATGAACTTTGTCTTTAATAACTTCTTTTGATTTCTCAAGCCTCTAGGTTAAATCTTTACTGTTGGGTTTTGTAACATGTAAATCAAAGCTAGTTTAACCATTTAAACTATAAAAACGCAAAGGATATAAGGTTTAAACATGTTGTTAACAATCTGAAATGAACCATTTTAAACCATAAACAAAACCCAAGAACAAGGATCATATATATATGTGAAATAGTATGCTAGCAAACCATAAAAACAACCATAGGGTGTTCATTGAAACAACCTTTATTGCACAAGATGTTGTAGATGGATAAGATGAAGATGGTGATGTTCTTGAATGTATAGCCTCCAAAAGAGAAGACCTCAAGCTTGTATACGCACAAGCCCTTCCAAACACCAAGCTTGTTAGGGAGCACAACACCACAACTCTCTACCAATGCACCTTGAAAAATCCGAAAATTTCAGCCCTTGAAGCCTTGAATCCGAAAATTTCAGCCCTTGTTTTGGAGAGAATCTTTTGCTTTGTGTGTGAGAGAGAATGTATGTTTTGGAAGAGTGAAAGAGTAGTAAAAGTCTTGTAAAGACCAAGACTAAAAATGGGTTCCCAATGCCCCTATGGGCGGCCGAAAATAGGATTCAAAATGGGTTCCCCCCATTTTGTAATTTTTATAAAAATTACACTCTTCAAAACTATTAGTTTATAAAATTAAAACTTATTTTAATTTTATAACATTAACACACTTTTATTTGTTATTATTTAACCAGCTAAAATAATGAAACAAATAAATTTCTCATGAACAAATTATCCATATAATGTTGTTCTATTACAAAAGGAACGTTTTAGAAAACCCATTTTTTAAAATGGTGTCAATATTTATTTGTATGATCTCATCAACAAATAAATATTTGTTGGTGTTTGTTTGGATTGTTATAGGGTATGACCCGACTTGGATCATAACGTACTAACCACATCAATCTTGTATGTGTCTTGGGCATACAAGATCCAACACTTACAACCTCCCCTTAGGCTCGGTAAATCAAATCTTCAAAAATATACATTCTTGACTTTGTAACTGATACCATAAGCAAATATCTTATTGTTTAGGGCCTTCGTAAGCAACTAACCAAATTGAGCTGCTAGAAAATGAACAGATTCATCAGCATCAATGGGATAAGCCTGAAGCCTCATCAGATCTTCTCTTCAAACTTGAGTAAGTCAACTAGGTCGATGATACGGTATTCTTTGTCAACACAATAGATCACAACATCCCAATATTCTTCTCACAAACCCATCTCATAAGTTTTGACAAAATGTTTATTGGCACAGGGGCATGAGTTGGAATCTTTCTAGCATATCTGGGATGCTTGCACACTCTAATATTTATTGGCTTGTTGGTGTTGGGATCTATATATGTCTCATCTTCAATGACTTTGGATTTAGCATTATTGAAGTATTT
This sequence comes from Flaveria ramosissima, assembly GCA_025215565.1. Classification (NCBI taxonomy): domain Eukaryota; kingdom Viridiplantae; phylum Streptophyta; class Magnoliopsida; order Asterales; family Asteraceae; genus Flaveria; species Flaveria ramosissima. The sequence continues at coordinate 63,328,840 of CM046041.1, forward strand.
GAAGTTGTTTTTGCTTTGACGCCATATCATATTTCTTATCCACTTAGCCTTTCCGTGATTGCTTGTATTGATAAATGGCACACATCCCATAGCATACAAATCAGACGCTCTAAGTTTACGAGAATCATGCTCATCTTGATATTATTCTATAGCTACAACGCGTCGCTTGACAACATACATCTTCTTTTCTCCATGATAAGCCTAACTCAAAATTGGGTCTAAATTTCCATACCGAGTAATTTGTTTGGAATGTCTTAATGTACATACATGGTCAGGAGGAGGAGGAGCAAGAACAGATAGATTTCTAACTTGATGTAAAGCAATCTTTCTCGTCATATTGCTAGTGTCAGAAGTTTGCCGCTCAACACCAAAGTCTATTAAAATCTCTCCCTCTTCTAATAGAATATCTTAGAATAAATTCTTCAGACTGTTGCTAAATACATTTGTGTAATATATAGACTTATCTAAATCATGTAATGGGTACATATCTTAATTAGATTCCCCAGGCAAGATTTGTTGTTGAAAATTTTAAAACTCTTTCTCGTACATCTCTTTTGTGGCTTGATCTAGTAGTTCGTAAACCTCTGTATCATCAGGCCTTGGTCCGGAGACATTTTCGGAAACAACTTTCAGTTGAGCCCATATCACCTCTCTGATCATCATCACCATCATCTTTCTTCTTCCCTTTCTCATCTTTTCCATCATCACCGCCATCATCATTATCATTATCATTATTATCATTATCATTATCATTATCATTATCATTATCATTATCATTATCATTATCATTATCATTATCATTATCATTATCATTATCATTATCATTATCATTATCATTATCATTATCATTATCATTATCATTATCATTATCATTATCATTATCGTTATCATTCTCATTATCATTATCATTATCATTATCATTATCATTATCATTATCATTATAATTATCATTATCATTATCATTATCATTATCATTATCATTATATTCATTATCATCATCATCATTTTTTATCATCATCACTGAAATCATAATCTACTTTATTTAATCCATCAACCTCATTTTCAGGCTCAATACTTTGAACAACATGCTCAGGTTCCACAATCACTTCACCTATCTCTTAAACCATGTGTTGATCTTCAGTCAATGTCACATTAGGTTTAGGATGAACAGTAGTGGTCTATGTTGTTTGAGTATCAACAATAGGATCAGGATTAGTAGTCTATTGTCCACTTGACACTCAAAATTCTATAGATCTACTCTGATAAGGCTGATCTAATGTGAATATGAATATGGATGTGAACTCTCTAAGATTATTTTCTTAAGTATGAATACAGCTACATAAGAATTGTTGCTTATGTTCTAGACTCTTAATCTTCTCATCCTTTTCTTGATTCATATGACGTAAATCATAGATCTGTTGTGTTTTTCCTAACATCTCTCTTTCCAATACTTAAACTCTCTCTTCTAGAGTAACTTGCGTTGGTGATATTGAAGATATTCTAGATGTATGTCTATGTAAGGCCCCATTCCCGGGACGCCTACAGTTGGTCATTCGTCGCACATAAAACAAATAATTACATTTAACTTTCATAAAATATTGCAGCGGAATTATCAAAATAGACATCTCATTACGTTATAAAAGCTTTTGCCAAATAATACATCGTTAATCAGTTACAAAATATATTGTTGCATTACATCACAAAAGCTTTATATAAATGGATGCCATAAAAAAGAGCTGAGTAGCCTCGCAGCGCCATCCTCAACAACATTACCTGCCAACTGGAAACACATAAAAAGTCAGCGTTGCTGAGTGAGTTCTAGTTTTATAATAAAACATACTTTTCTATAGTTAAAACCGTTCTTTACTTTCTATCAAATCATATTGCGCTTTACATTCATTCGTGACCATACAACATATATATACATCGAAATATAAATATAATTATTATCTTCCATTACATTCGTTAACTTTCGCTCATTTTATACGTTCGTTCTTTCGAGTCTGTTGCGACAACAAGGTCGCTCACCTCATTAGCAATCTCAACGATTTCACGCTATCCGAGTCTTTTGCACCCATAGGGTTGCTCACCTCATTGCCAATCTCAACGATAGCACGCTATCCGAGTCTCTTGCAACAACAGGGTTGCTCACCTCATGGGCAATCTCAACGATTGCACGCTATTCGAGTCTCTTGCAACAACAGGGTTGCTCACCTCATATATGTGCTTGCAAGCCTTTCCTTAGTTCATTCATCATTCAATAATGCATGCTTTCTTACTTCATGTTCCTCTTTCATTATCTTTCACTTTATGTTACATAATACTCCATTCATTCATTAACACGACACGTAAAGCCACAAGAAAGATAAGCATACATCATATTAAGGAACATATCATACACAGACATCAACATCATACTAGGCAACATCACACATACATAACATCATGCATAAACATGCAACATCATCGTCATGCCCAACATAACCTCTAAGGCCTCTATAGTCATCGTACATAAACTTACGGGAACTTCTACGTCAATGCTTACATTTGCACTTTCCCCCGAAAGTTAGAAGTCGAACTAAGCTTCTCCTTGGGTGCAACAGCCCTATTCGGGCGTATGGACACCCTTCAGTCGCATGGCCTCGAGGCGACTGAACATCATGCGATTGGACTCATGCGGATGAACATCTATGCGAATGGACACCCAGTCGTGCGTATGGACCTCATGCGGATGGAACTAATGCGAATGAACACCTATGCGGCTGACCTCATGCGAATGGACTCAAGCGACTAAGCACCTATGCGACTGGACCCTCAGTCGTATGACTCCCCATGCGACTGGACTCCCAATCGTACGAATGGAACCTTAATCGTGCGAATGAACCCTCAATCCTGCGAATGAACCTCAATTGTGCGAATGAACCTCAATCGCCTCTCAGTCAGCCGTATGGCCTCCAGTCGGTCGCCTAGCCCTAGCTGATGCAGAAAGGAGTTCATCCCGAACCCAATCTGCCATTTTCGGCCTCCAAGCTCATCCAAACCCATTCTAAGCCTAAATCAACCATCCTAAACCTTAGAAATGCATACCACAACACCATACAAGCACACACAAGTCCGGAAACAAACAACAAACGCATCACATACAACACACCCAGATGGGTCAAACACACACACATCTAAAAACGGGTTTTCTATGCTTTCCTGCCCCAAAATCGGTTGAAAACAAGTAAAAGTGGGGTCCTAGAACTCACACAAACGAGCACAACGATAAGAGCTTCGATTTGACTCGCTCCTCAATGATTTTGGCCACTCGAACCAACCCAAACCGACACTTTTTCCTCCTTTCTCTTCTTTCTCTCTTCTCTTCTTTCTTTGGCTGATTTGTGAGTGTGGGGGAGAGGGTAAGGGCTGCCCTCGACTTTGGACTTTATTTTTTTTCTTCATTCGTCGGCTTCAAAATAATAAATAACCGGGTGTTACAAGTCCACCCCCCTTAAATAGGTTTCGTCCCCGAAACCTGTTATTCTTCAAACAAACGTGGATAACGTTGTCTCATTTCTTCCTCAGTCTCCCACGTTGACTCGGATCCCTTCCTGTGCTTCCACTGTACACGCACAAGAGGAACCACTTTATTTCTTAGTCTTTTCTCTTTTCTATCAATGATTGCCACTGGTTGCTCCACGTAATTGAGCCTTTCGTCTACTTTGATATCTTCCATTGGAACAATCATATCTTCATCTGCCAAGCACTTCCTTAGATGAGATACATGGAATGTCGGGTGAATTCCACTTAACTCATCTGGTAACTCCAGTCTATAGGGGCACCTATCCTACTCGAGCGATGATTCGGAAAGGGCCTATATACCTTGGGCTCAACTTACCCCGCTTTCAAAAGCAGATGATACCCTTCCAAGGTGAGACCTTCAACATAACCCGGTCACCCACCTGGAACTCAATCGGCCTGCGTCGTTTATCAGCATACGACTTCTGTCTGTCTTTGGCTGCCTTCATGAAGGCTTTAATCTTCTCAAGCTTCTCAGTCGTAGCCTCGATTACCTCGACGCTCCCTAACTCCTTCTAACCAATATCACCCCAACAAACGGGTGTTCTGCATCTCCTACCGTATAGCATCTCATACGGGGGCATACCAATGCTGGCATGATAACTATTGTTGTACGAGAACTCAGCTAACGGTAAGTGGTCATCCCAACTTCCTCCAAAATCGATAACACATGCCCGAAGCATGTCCTCCAATGTCTGAATGGTCCTTTCTGACTGACCATCAGTCTGTGGATGATAAGCCGTGCTAATATGTAACCTCGTCCCCATGGCGTCGTGGAATTTCTTCCAGAACTTGGATGTAAACCGGGTGTCACGATCAGATACAATAGACACCGACACACCATGACGAGTTACAATTTCTCTGATGAATAGATCCGCCAACCTTTTAGATGAATATGTCTCGCGGATAGGTAGGAAGTGAGCACTCTTCGTCAGACGGTCCACAATCACCCATATGGCATCATACCCTTTCGGAGTACGGGGAAACTTCGTAATGAAATCCATGGTGATGTGCTCCCACTTCCATTCCGGTATATCCAAAGGTTGGATCTTCCCATACGGCTTCTGATGCTCGGCCTTCACCTGTAGACAAGTAAGGCATTTACTCACATACTCCACTACATCACGCTTCATACCCGGCCACCAATAATCTTTCTTCATGTCGTGATACATTTTCGTAGCACCGGGATGAATAGAGTATCGAGTCTTGTGAGCTTCATCCATGATCTTCCCGCGTAGATCCCGAAAACGAGGAATCCACATCCGGCCAAATCGGGTTCTAACACCAAGTGTGTTTTCACCCAACTTTGCGATCAGACCTCTCATTCTTTCAGAGTTAAGATGATCTTCTTTCAATGCCTCATCTTGAAAGTCTTTGACTTGCTTCATCACATCCTAGGTCATGATCAACTGGTATGCTTTCACCCGAATCGGCTCGGGTCTCTCCTTTCGGCTAAGGGCATACGCCACCACGTTAGCTTTTCCCGGATGGTAATGGATCTTGCAATCGTAATCCTTTATCAGCTCCAACCATCGTCTCTGCCTCATATTCAGGTCCTTCTGCTGGAAGAAGTATTTCAAGCTCTTGTGGTCAGTGAAGATGGTGCACTTCGTCCCGTAAAGATAGTGCCTCCAAATCTTTAATGCGAAGACCACAGCTGCTAGCTCCAAATCATGAGTAGGATAGTTGACCTCATGAACCTTTAACTGTCGGGATGCATAGGCTATAACCTTTCCTCTCTGCATTAACACGCACCCTAAGCCCGAGTAGGATGCATCAGAATAGACCACCAGATCTTCACTTCCATCGGGTAATGACAGAACTGGAGCTTGAGTCAACCTCGCCTTCAATTCCTCAAACGCCTTCTCTTGAGCTTGACCCCATACGAACTTCACATCTTTTCGGGTCAACTTAGTTAGTGCAGAAGCGATCTTAGAAAAGTCTTGGATGAATCTTCTGTAGTAGCCCGCCAAACCCAAGAAGCTACGAATCTCGGATGGCGTCTTCAGTGACTTCCATTGCATAACCGCCTCCACCTTTGCCGGGTCCACCATAATCCCATCGGGATTCACCACATGACCAAAGAACTGAACTTCGCGCAACCAGAACGCGCACTTGGAGAATATTGCATACAACTTCTCCCTCCTCAACGTCTCCAGAACCTCCCGAATGTGACCGGCATGCTCAATCTCACTCTTTGAATAAATCAGGATATCATCAATAAACACGATCACTTATTTATCCAACATAGGCCGACACACACGGTTTATTAGATCCATAAAAGCAGCTGGCGCGTTGGTCAAACCAAAGGACATGACAAGAACTCGTAGTGACCATAGCGCGTACGGAAAGCTGTTTTAGGAACATCCTACTCTTTCACCTTCAGCTGATGGTAACCAGACCAAAGATCTATCCTTGAGAACCAACTGGCACCCTGAAGCTGATCGAACAAATCATCTATCCTTGGTAAGGGGTATCGGTTCTTTACTGTCAACTTGTTCAGCTCACGGTAGTCAATACACATCCTCATACTATCGTCTTTCTTCTTCACAAACAGGACCGGAGCACCCCAAGGAGAGATACTCGGTCTAATGAACCCCTTATCAAGCAGTTCTTGCAACTGTTCCATCAACTCTTTCATCTCTGTCGGAGCCAGCCTATATGGTGCCTTGCCAACAGGTTGGGCACCCGGTATATGATCAATCTGAAACTCGATCTCTCTGTCAGGTGGCACTCCTGATAAGTCTTCTGGGAACACATCTGGAAAGTCATACACAACCGGTACATCGGCTAGTTGTGGGGTCGGCGTATCCACATCCTTTACATAGGCCAAGTAAGCGCTACATCCACGCCTCATACACTTTCCCGCCACTGCCATCGAGATCACTTTCAGAATCGTAGTAACCTGATCACGATAAACCGTCACTGAACTACCGTCAGGCGCTATCAAATGAATCATCTTCTTGCGACACACAATGTTCGCCTCGAAGTCCGCCAACCAATCCATCCCAAGACCCAAATCAAAACCACCTAACGTCATCACGAACGGTCTAACAGGAAACTTATGACCCTCAAGTTCCACATCACAGTTCTCTATCATCTCAGAAATCCTGGTAGACTTACCTATAGCAGTTTCTACATCAAAGGGCGCATCAACACGTCTACTACTAACAGGAAGCTTAGCACAGAAAGCAGCAGAAATAAAACTTTTACTGGCACCCGAATCTAATAACACAGAAGCTAAAGTTTGGTTCACCAGAAACGTACCGGACACGACATCAGGGTCCGTCCTAGCTTCCTCCTGTGTCATGGTGAATGCCCTGGCGCTCGCCCTCGGTCCTTCACCTCCCATCTTCTTCGCCCCAGAGCTCTAAGCCCTCGGCCTCTTACAATCCCTGCTCATATGACCCTCTTCACCACAGTTATAGCACCGGACTATACGACAGTCCTTTGCCATGTGCCCCGCCTTCCCACATTTGAAGCACAAGTTCGACCCAAATTTGCATTCCCCACTATGCTCCCTTCCACACTTGCAACACCTTTTCGATCCCGCACTCGATGTGACCATACGACGGTCATCCACCCGTGCCCTCTTATTACCCGTCGAGGCATCACCCCGACCAAACCTCTTCCCCCGCCAGTTTTGATCACCACCGCTCTTCTTGCCGCCTTCAGTCACCACCACCGTTCTCTCATCATACAGTCTCCCTGCCAAATCCAGCGCCGACCTGAACGTGCTCGGCCGGGCAGCGATCATGTGCCTGCGAATATCCGCTGGCAACCCTGAATACACCTCTTGATCTTTTGGGACAGAGGTGTCACCTGATCCGGCACTAGACGTGCCATCTCGTTGAATTTTGTGGTGTACTGTTGGTGTGTCATGGTTCCCGCCTCCAGTTGCAAGAACTCCCTTTCGACCTTGTCCATTTCCCGATGAGGACAAAACTCCTCAATCACCAACTTTTTTAGCTCAGACCATCTCATCCTCCCAATGGCCCTACTACCCTCGGCTTGGACAATGTTGTCCCACCAACACAGAGCCGAATCCACAAAAGAGTGGGTAGCGAACTTTACCTTCTGGTCTTCCCGGCATTCGCTGATATCAAGAACAGCCTCCATTTCCCTCACCCACCGGTGATCAGCAGCAGCAGTGCCGTTTTCATCAAAAGTTGGGGGCTTGCATCTCATAAACGCCCCGTAGTTACAACCTCATACCACCTCTTGCACGGGCTCATCTTCTTCCTCTTCCTCTTTATCAGAGAAAATCTTTTTAGGCTCCGGTTGCTCCCGCTCCCCCGAGGCCCTGTTTCTCTCCCTTCTTTCTCCTTCTTTCACAGCCTTGATGACTTCGGTCACCACAGACGGTAAGATTGTCTGCATGACTTGATGTACTTCTTCAACAACAACATACTTTACCGAGGCCCTCAAGTTTGCACTCTCATCCCCAGCCTCTGGATGAGGGGTCTCAGGTTCTTCAGGAACCACCTTCTCAACTCTAGGCCTTCCTCATTTAGGTCGCGGTTTAGAATCAGGCCCCCCACGGCCTCCACCCCTAGAAGCTTTTGAGGATCTACCACCAGCCATTCTTTATATCACACTGAAAGATTCAAACACCAACACGGTCATTCAAGGAAACAGCTCAGTTTATGTCAAGTATAGTAAGTTCTAATTACAGTGGCCAGTTGTGATTAGCCACTTACTTTACTCTTCATACCCCAAGCATTACCTATACTGACTACATCAGTATTTAAATCTACATACAACACATAACCACATACCATGCTCACATAAAACCGGTTAACTTTACGAAAATACCTGATGGCACGCAGCTACTCAGATTGGCATCCCACTCCCTTTTCGTCCCATTCTCAATTTAAGTTAAGGTTTATTTTGAAAATTTATCCGTTTCACTTAAACTTTGGCTCTCATACCAACTTGTAAGGCCCCGTTCCCGGGACGCCTACAGTTGGTCATTCATCGCACATAAAACAAATAATTACATTTAACTTTCATAAAATATTGCAGCAAAATTATCAAAATAGACATCTCATTACGTTATAAAAGCTTTTGCCAAATAATACATCGTTAATCACTTACAAAATATATTGTTGCATTACATCACAAAAACCCTATATAAATGGATGCCATCAAAAAGAGCTGAGTAGCCTCGCAGCGCCATCCTCAGCAACATTACCTGCCAACTGGAAACACATAAAAAGTCAGCGTTGCTGATTGAGTTCTAGTTTTATAATAAAACATACTTTTCTATAGTTAAAACCGTTCTTTACTTTCTATCAAATCATACTGCGCTTTACATTCATTCGTGACCATACAACATACATATACATCGAAATATAAATTTAATTATCATCTTCCAATACATTCGTTAACTTTCACTCATTTTATACGTTCGTTCTTTCGAGTCTGTTGCGACAACAGAGTCGCTCACCTCATTAGCAATCTCAACGATTGCACGCTATCCGAGTCTTTTGCACCCATAGGGTTGCTTACCTCATGGGCAATCTCAACGATTGCACGCTATTCGAGTCTCTTGCAACAACAGGGTTGCTCACCTCATATATGTGCTTGCAAGCCTTTCCTTCGTTCATTCATCATTCAATAATGCATGCTTTCTTACTTCATGTTCCTCTTTCATTATCTTTCACTTTACGTTACATAATACTCCATTCATTCATTAACATGACACGTAAAGCCACAAGAAAGATAAGCATACATCATATTAAGGAACATATCATACACAGACATCAACATCATACTGGGCAACATCATACATACATAACATCATGCATAAACATGCAACATCATCGTCATGCCCAACATAACCTCTAAGGCCTCTATATTCATCGTATATAAACTTACGGGAACTTCTACGTCAATGCTTACATCTGCACTTTCCCCCGAAAGTTAAAAGTCGAACTAAGCTTCTCCTTGGGTGCAACAGCCCTATTCGGGCGTATGGACACCCTTCAGTCGCATGGCCTCCAGGCGACTGAACATCATGCGATTGGACTCATGCGGATGAACATCTATGCGAATGGACACCCAGTCGTGCGTATGGACCTCATGCGGATGGAACTAATGCGAATGAACACCTATGCGACTGACCTCATGCGAATGGACTCATGCGACTAAGCACCTATGCGACTGGACCCTCAGTCGTATGACTCCCCATGCGACTGGACTCCCAATCGTACGAATGGAACCTTAATCGTGCGAATGAACCCTCAATCGTGCGAATGAACCTCAATCGTGCGAATGAACCTCAATCGCCTCTCAGTCGGCCGTATGGCCTCCAGTCGGTCGCCTAGCACTAGCTGATGCAGAAAGGAGTTCATCCCGAACCCAATCTGCCATTTTCGGCCTCCAAGATCATCCAAACCCATGCTAAGCCTAAATCAACCATCCTAAACCTTAGAAATGCATACCACAACACCATACAAGCACACACAAGCCTGGAAACAAACACCAAACACATCACATACAACACACCCAAATGGGTCAAACACACACATACAAAAACGGGTTTTCTATGCTTTCCAGCCCCAAAATCGGTTGGAAACAAGTAAAAGTGGGGTCCTAGAACTCACACAAACGAGCACAACGACAAGGGCTTCGATTTGACTCGCTCCTCAACGATTTTGGCCACTCGAACCAACCCGAACCGACACTTTTTCCTCCTTTGTCTTCTTTCTTTCTTCTCTTCTTTCTTTGGCTGATTTGTGAGTGTGGGGGAGAGGGTAAGGGCTGCCCTCTCCTTTATATACTCCCTCTCACCCGACTTTCTTTCGTTGGCGAGTTTGGTCCCTCGACTTTGGACTTTATTTTTTTTTCTTCCTTCGTCGGCTTCAAAATAATAAATAACCGGGTGTTACAGTCTATGCTCTGGAGGAGTATTGATAAAATCATCCTTACCAAGAGAGTCATCATTTCCTTAACCTCTAGGAGGTGTATTTTGAATATCATCTGTTGTAGGCATAGATTTATCTGTTACAGTAGTTGCTTCAATAATAGTCATAAGAATATCTTGAAGATCAGCCGCACTAACAGTTACTGGCGGCTCAAACACTTGAGTATTTATATTAGGTGAGTAGTGGTCATTAGGGTTCGACGTCTCCTAATCACAACACCTTGTCCTCTACCCCTACGACATGTACTTGTATCATGATCAACTCTTTTTCGCGTCATAGTTTTCTTTCTCTTCTTTGTTGCCAATGAATCTATGGGTACAAAATCTGTATCAATATCTTCAACAATGCGTTTAGTCGGTGTGACCGACACTCTGGGTCTTTCTTGAAGAATGTACACCATTCTGCCTATATCCTTACTATCACTATCATCATCAGAACTGTTCTCGAACCAATATTCTATCTTCTCATCAACTGTCAACCTACTTGATCGAGTAGAAATTCTTGGAGCATCATCAGGAAATTCTAGAAGATGAACCAATAGGATCAGAGTGTGGTGGCTCTTCAGATGTTTGTTGTTGTACTTGCTTTTCAGTATGCTGGAAATCATCAGTAAACCTACCAAGTTTGGATAAATGTTCTCCCTTTCAAACACTCCCATGTTCTCCCATCAAATACGTAAAAATATCCTTCTTCATAATCATAAATGAGTAAGTTGCAGAATCATAATCAGCTTACTCAGGATGAGCAGTGTTGCATATCAACTAAATAAATCTTGGATACATGATAAATTTCTTCCTAGCAGAAGCTATCACATTCTCCTGTATTTTGACAAAGATAGCCTTGGATATGTTGTAAGGTATGTAACCAACAAAAAGGTTTTGTGGGGCAAATTTCTTTTGATTTCTTTTACTTTGTTTTAATTCTTTTTAAATAATTTTTACTTTTATTTTATTTCATTTAAAAATAATAATAATAATAATAAGGGAAAACAAAATTAACCTTTTTAATTTTTAGGTTTCCAGCGAATCTATACTTTCGCTAGTAGTTTCTCACAGCAAAACTGTAGCTTCGTCAGTTCTTTCGCGAGTTGCATGGTCAGTTTTGGCCAAAGTTTTGCATGGCGAAATTGCATCTTCGCTAAGTTAAACTATAGTTTCGCTGCCTGCGAAACTATGTGCTATATAACTCAATTTGCGAATTGTTTTCTTATTTTCGCACATTTGAGTGTTTAGACTGTTAGGGATTTACAGTAGCTATTTCAGGCGATTCTAAGTTTCTGTGTTTTTGATTCTCGATTGACCATTGATTTATCTTCGCAAGTGAGTTTCGAACTCATGACCTTAGTCTTTTCTAGGATTAATGGCAACATTGTGGGTATATTTGATTGAGACTCTTCGGTACCTTCGCAGTTTTTACTGCGAAAGTACCGATAGTTCAGCGAAACTGAACGAAAGTTAATGGTTTTTCAGCGAAACTGTGTAGTCATGCTGTCCGAGCGAACTAACAGTTTCGCTGAGCAAACTTCAGTTTCGTTGCGCTGAAACTATAATTTCGGCCAGTCGAATCTACTTCACTTTCTTGCTGAAACTTATAAATAACTGCTGCCAAAATTACACTTTCGCTTACCGAAACTAAAATTCATCCTGCGAAACTATAATTTCGGTTAGCGAAATTAATTTGTTTTTTGTTTAATTTTAAATTTTTTCTTATTTTTTTTAATATTATTGTTTAATATACCATTCTAATGCATTTCATCTGGTTTTTAGATTAAATTGCGAATCTAAAGTTTGACGAGAGGAACAACATTACTGCTATTTTGGACGACACTCATCCAAAAGCTACTGGCTTTAGAGACTGCATACGCTGGTTGCAGAGACTCCAATTGCCTACGTGATCTCACATTCCACTACTATATATGACTTACACATCAGAGATTTTTGGCGGACGGCTGAGTATGATACGAGAGGCAATTCACAAAGGATAATAGCTAGGGTGATGGAGAACGAGCTGACTATTACTGCAGAGGTTATATCAAGAGTGCTAAGGCTGGATGAGGACACATGGGAGGAGGTGATGTTGTCAAACCAGAAGGTGTTTGTAGCTTTCAGATCTATGGGTTATGAGGGACCTCCATTTGGGACAAGAAAGGAGATCAAAAAGTCCTTCCTCTCTAAGGAATGGAGATACATAACACATGTTTTCATTATGTGCTTAAATCACCGTAAAGGTAGATCAGATGGGCTAAACTTGGACTGGGCAAAAGCTTTGGTGATTTGCTACAGAGGAAGGAAGGCAAACATAGCAAGGCTGATTTTTGCTTGTATGGCAGAGAATGTTATGGCTTTGAAGAAGGATAAGTGGCTGCTATATCCTCGATTTCTTCAGATGATTATTGATGATCTCATTCCTAACGATCCCAGACATGGAGAGGTTAAAAGACTAGTGCAGATGAATACTCGTATTTTCGCAGACTACTGCGCTATTCGTAATGATTTTAGCGGGAAGATAACTCATCTCTGGGAGAACATGTACCCTCAGAAGAGATGGAGCTATATTAGGAGGGTCGATGAGTCTGAGGAGAAAAGGGCTGAAGAGACAAGGGTGAAACAAACTGATGCGGTTAAGAAGAGGAAAAGATACGCGAAAGAGAAGGATTATGATTTTGAGGATGAAGTGCATGTGATGGTTGAGGAGGTGAGGGTTGAGAAAGAAAGGAGATCGAAGAAGAAAGCTGATGTAGGAGAAACTGAGAGAAGGACTAAATAACGACACCAATCTTTTACTGAGTCCTCGAGGAGCGAGGAGAGAGCCGGATTGGATGAGGACGTGATAAGAAACCTCAATACATCTCTGGCTAACGAGTTGAACATGATGAAGACAAAATTTACAAATCAAGAGCTAAGGGAAAGCCAGAAGGATGAGGTGATTGATGGCATGACCAAGATGTTGGTGGGTCAGAACAAATTGATCAAGAGATTGCTTGAGGAGGTAAATGAACTGAAGGCTACAGCCGGCCTGCCCAATCAGCTAAGTCAATGTGAGTTAGATGATTTGACTGATACTTTGAAGTACTCATTCCTAAATATGGGTACATCCTCCCGGGCAGGAGAGGGCACATCTAGTGTAGCAGCTGAGGAAGCAGGAGGATCTGGAGTAAGGCAAGAGACTGCGAATGTGGAGAATGTTGAAGAGATATTTGAGGCTGGTTTTGTGAATATTCAATTTGATTTTGAGAAAGATTTGGTAGGTGAAGAGGTGGTGAGAGAGAATCCAATTGAAAATGTTGAAAAGACTGCTGAGAAAGGATTGATTGATGAAGAAAAAGATGATGAGCAGTTTGTTGACTACGATTCTGAACCCGAATATTATGAGGTTGACGAGAGACCCCTAACCTATGTTTCTAAGAAGGGTGATAATGATGGAGATGTGTTTGAGATGGCAAAGGAAGAGTGGTTCGTGAGAGAGAAAGAGCCTGAAGAGCTAATTCCCTATTCCAAAACATGGAAGGGTTGAGTAAGAAAGAAGCAGACAAGAGGATTATAAGTTGGAGTTATAACCCGGGCCTCAAAATGTTTATGATAAAGAGGAGAGGGGGAGGCATAACATACATGCATAAGAGGAAGGCATTCAAGACCTTGCCTAAATGGGATTTGAGAAGGTTGGCGGTGCTGCCATTACTTAATGCTCATCTGAGTGAGAGAGCTACATTGCCTGAAAAGGAGATCAAGAACGGAGTGAATGACAATTTTGAGTCATTCGGGTTTATGAAGGCTGAAAGAAGAAGATCCAAAAAGGATAAGGACAGGGAAACGGGCAAAGGAAAGATTGTGCTGAGGATGAAACCCCCAAAGACAGTGAACAAGGTTAGATTGGCAGATCCCCTCCCCCAACAATTACAAAACTTTGAGAAGTGGTTCTATGATAACAACACGGGGGAGGCTGTGATCAAGGTGAGGAACATGGGTGAGTTTAGACTGTTTGATCCGATGGAGCTATTTGGATTTTGTGATGAAGACCTGCTAGTTCTTTGTGAAAACCACATTAAAGCAAGGGCAGGGGAGGAGACGAGAAAAAAAGCCAGTCTGTTTATGACTGTAACACCCCGAAAAGTCAAAATGAGTCATTAAGGAAAATGTGCTTAGTTATTGGGTATTTAATAAGGTAAAGAAATAATCATGGGCTAAATTAGCCTTATTGGGTAGTAGCTTAAGGGATTAAAGGCCCATAATCAGCCCTTAACCCATCAAAACAGCCTTTATCTTCCTCATTTGCAACCCTAGCCACCAAATTCATAGAGAGAGAAAGTAGAGAGAAAGTGAAGAAAACTCAAGATTTGGAGCTTCAAAGGTTAAGAGATTGAAGATCTGGGTGTTGGAGCATCAAACCATTAGAAAGAAGCAACAAATCCAGGTAAGAATCAACCTCTAGACCCTTCTGTAGATCAAACCCGGATTCTAGGGTTTTGGGTTTTGAAAAGTTGCAAAGAATCGCATAAAGGTCATATTTTTACGTATGAAAACATGTATAAAGCATAGATTTAGCCTCATGGATGATAAACTAAGGGTTTGGACGTAAAAAGTTGCGATTTTGGTTAAAAATGGGTTGGTTCGTCATTTCAGCTCGATCTGCGAAACTATAGTTTCACAGGTAATTTCGCAGCCATGGAAATTCTAACGAAAGTTGGGCGAAACTGCCATGCGAAACTGGTAGTGCAACTGTCAGCGAAACTGGCAGCGAAACTGCCAACGAAACTGCTTTTCTGGCAGCGAAATTAGCAGCGAATTTCGACAGAAATTAACCCCTTAGAGTGTTAACTTGTCTGCAGGCTGTGTAGTGTGATCCTAGCCTAGAATGCTTAGTCTAGAAGTTATTCGGTATCCTGGTGAGTTCTAGATCCTCTATTTATAAGTTTTTCCATGTTTTGGGGCTATTATGCATACTAAATATACGTTTTTAAATGACCAAGATTTTAAGAGGTTTTAACAGGTAGCTCGGCCCCAGTCAGGGGCGTTGCCCCTTGGACCCCACTAGGGGCTGCTGCCCCTAGGACCCCGCTGTCAGGGGTTGCCGCCCCGAATCCCCGCTGTCCCGCGGTGGGTCGGTGATATTTTTATGATGACATGTACTTGATATGTTGTGTTATTTATCTGTAAAGTATTATATATTATACTGGAAGATGGTATTAATGAAAAGTGAAACTTAATGAATGTTACCCCTGGGCCCATTTGATGATGAAAAGTCTTGCAAGCACTATGATCGACTTCACATACGTAAGTCTGATGTATGATGATTGATCCGTATTCATGAGCGGGCTATGTGCTGGGCAGTGTGGATCAACTATCGGGGGTTAGCTACCATGAAGATGTGTACCGACAGGGATTGACATTCGTTGTCGATCAACATGGAGCTCTTGCTTTGTGCAATCTCGTTTATGATGAAAGTGAAAATAATGAAAGATAATGGAAGAATGAAAGATAATGAACATGCTTATTATGATGCAAGAAATGTTATGTATTATGATGTATGCGTGGTCATTATATGAAGGTTAAAGTTTATATTTTCTTATATTACTTAAAACTAGAACTCACTTTGTGAAGCTGACTTTTATGCATAATAGTTGGCAGGTAAATGCTGATGTTGAGGATGGCACAAGGTGGGAAGCTACTTGGATGGCAGTGGATGGCATTTCTATTTATAAATTTTTTTATTGTAATTTAAGAACAAGTACTATGTTTTATTTACAATTAAAGGAAGAATGTATGAGTATAATATGGTTTCCAAGTTTTAAATGAATGTCTATCTAATTCCGCTGCAATGTTTTGGTTATTAAAAATGATTTTATGCTATGATTAACCAACTGTGAGGTTTACCGGGAACGGGGCCTTACAATGACTGTGGCTAATAAAGTTAGAGGTGTGAGGACAGAAGTGAAGGAGCTAGCTGAGAAGGTGAGAGCTCAAGATGATCTAAATATGGATGTTCAGGATTTGGCAAGATAGTTAGTGTGAAAATCAAAGTGCTCGTTCCGAGGGAGCTAATGAAGCATAAAATCAAAGATGATCTAAAAATGATTTTATGCTATGATTAACCAACTGTGAGGTAGTGCTCGTTCCGAGGGAGCTAATGAAGCAGGTGAAAATCAAAGTGAATCATTAGCTGAAGTTCCCAAGGAGGTTGCTGCAGGAGCTGATGAAGACATATCAGAGGCAGCGGGGGAGACTAAAGTTGACTAGGGAGAATCTATGCCTAAAACCCCCGAGGAAGAAGCTGCATGAGCGGACAAAGATACATCAGATGCAGCAGGGGAGACTGGAGCTGACTCGACAAATCAAGATAAGTGAAGGCGGTGAGATCCAACCTAGGGGGAGTATTGAAGATCAAGTATAGGTAGGACTCTGTTAGGTCTAGGATCAGTAGATCTAGTCCATTTTGTATAGGCTTAGTACTTGAATTAATATATGTAATGAATGGTTGTAATTCATTATTGTGTATGCATTATATATATAGGTTAACCCATTTATATGTGTGTTGATTTATGTATGGTTGCAGGTACAAATATTAGACTTGGTCAATTTCTGAAATGGACTAAGTGTAAGAAACATCTACGGATGAACATTTTGTTATTCCGTAGATATGTTTCTTACAAGTAAAATGCATCCAAAGATCTTCTGCGTATGAACAACTAGCACTGAGGATGGAAGAACAAGATTGCTTCGGAAGAACAATGTACCCTTGGAAGAACAAGACTTCTTCGGAAGAACAAAACATCTACGGAAGACAATATTCCTACAGAGTCCAAACACTTGTATAATACAAGTGTTACAAGTCAACAAGTCAACGAGGCAGTTATGCGAATCCGAGAAATCCGATGATTCCTTAACAGAAACAATTCAAATCCCGAGAGATCCGGTGTTTTCTTTAATAGAAACATCATTGTCTATATAAATGGATCCTAGGTTTCGAATCATGGGCGACATCCATAGCAACAGCAATAGCAATACGACAATTCCACAACAGCAAACATCACATCGAATCTCACAATCAAACCCTAGCAGCCGTCGCATCATTCATCA
Source organism: Flaveria ramosissima (assembly GCA_025215565.1). Taxonomy (NCBI): domain Eukaryota; kingdom Viridiplantae; phylum Streptophyta; class Magnoliopsida; order Asterales; family Asteraceae; genus Flaveria; species Flaveria ramosissima. The sequence continues at coordinate 63,346,403 of CM046041.1, forward strand.
CAAAATTTAATATCATTCATTCATTATTTGTAATCATTAACATGTCTTAATGAAATGCATATTATTCACTAATTGTGTTTCTTTTAGTGTGTTCTTAAATCTTTAATGATATTGAAATTTACTACAAAACAATTAAACCAAGCCAACGTTGATTCCGCAAACGTTGACTTGCTTTCAACCAATATTGATAATTCCTGATTGCGATCCTTGCATTCACAGGTGGTATCAGAGCCAAGTGCTCATTGATTTAGATCGATTGATCTATCAGTGTTAGTTGTGTTTAATTGCTTTGAATTCTGTAGATTTGTCAGTTTTTACTAATAAGATCTATTGTTTTTAAAAAGGATTTGTGTGAAACTTGTTTGTCGTTCAACATTAGTCGGTTAGATTAACTTGGATCTATATTCAAATCAATTGAATAGCAGATCCTATTGATCAAATTCATTAGTTAACATCTCAAATCTTAACTAATCATGAGCAACTTCAGTGGATCATCTTACCAACCACCGAAGTTGGAAACAAAAGCAGACTTCAAATCATGGAAAATCAAGTTTAGGAATCATGTAAATTATACAGATTTTGACTTATGGGTCTCTATAACAGAAGGTCCTTATATTCCTCCCACCCTTGGGCCGAATTATAATGATAACAATCAACCCATAAGCACAAAAGATCTTTCACCTGATGATATTAAGAAGGTTAAAGTTGATATCAAAGCATATAGTTTGCTTAGTATGGCTTTTCCAGAAGAAATATTGATCAGATGTGAAAATTATAAAACAACAAATTTCTTGTGAAAGATTCTTCATACACTTTGTGAAGGGAGTGATGAAATCCGAAGCATTAGGAAGGACACCCTTCGTTCACAATATGAAACTTTTCATAATATTGAGGGTGAATCAATTACTCAACAACTCCACAGGTGCAACCTGTCACAGAAATGAACATTCTGGAGTTGAAATACACAAATGAGGAACTGAACAAGAAAATGCTCTATACTTTACCAGAAAGTTGGAAGCAAACTGTATCCATGTTGAAGAATACCATAGATCTCAAAGTAGTCGGACTAGACACTCTAGTGGCTAAAGTTGACGCTCTTGAACTGGATGAGAAATCAAGAAACAAGAGTATAAGAACTCATGTATCACTATATCACTTTAAAGAAACAAGAAGTGCTGGAAGTGCTTTCATGTTGTAACTCCAGGATAATCAAACTTGAATAAAATCATGAAGAATTAGATCAAATTATGATAATCACAATCAAAACCCCTTTGATCTTCAATTAGATTGCAAATAATATTGTTTACAAATAATCCCTCAATCTATTGGTCATGCAACCATTCACCAACACTAATGACAATTAACCTATTTATAGTCTAGACTAATATTCACTAATTACACTTAACCCCCTAGACTTAGGCTAATTAATACGAAATTACATATTAAGCATAAAAATGACTAAAAACAAGATAAAATATATTTTGTTCACACAAAATATATTTATTACAATAAAACTCCTAGTCATCTAAATGTTCAACGTCTCGACTCGGTTCTTCGTCTTGAACGTGTCGGGTTTGACTTTTGTTGACTTTGACCGTGACGTTGACTTTTGTTGACTTTCATAGTGTTGATAATATAGACTATATTTTCCAGCTCCAACAATACTCCCCCTTAGTCTATCATTATCAACGTCTTCATATGAATTCATCCCCGAGAAATCAACAGTAGAAAAAGCTTCAAATTAAAGCTTTTGAATTTGATGAGAAAAGTTATTCATCTCATATGCTCCCCCTATTTATATGCTCCCCCTTTTTGAGTGCATCCTTTGTGAGTATATTGGAACAACTTTCCCAAATCTCTAATCTCGAATGCTTCAGAAGATGTAGGAGGAGGATTCCTAGCTCGGTATCTTCTGCAAACTTGAGGAACAGGTTCTCTGATCAGGTACACTGCTCAACTGATGATCGGCCATCACTTACAGCAAAAATCTGAAACACATTCTCAAACACAATCTCGACATTTCTAATTAGATCATTTAATTTTAACAAAATAAACCCGTGTTTATCTGTGTGTGAAAAACAAGCGAATCCGTGTTCGTTTGTACGCAATTTCTGTAAAATGCTTGAAAAATGATAAAATTGTATCAGTATAATATGGAAGATCTAAAAGAAATTTTGAATTAAAAAGTTATTATATTTTTTATTTTTATTATATACATTTATTATAACATTTTTTTAATCTATATTTTTTTTATAACCGAGAATTGAATCGATCATGAGATCACATCCTCAAGATATACTTTAGCACAAAGATGAATTTAATCATCGACAAGCAATGAGATCACACTGATAACTGAATCTAATAACAGTCTTTGAATAATTTTGAAATTGTCAAACAGATCAATAACGATTGCTGGTATGTTTGTCCACTTAAACTCATGCCTTATCTTTTTCAACAAGCAGAAGATGATTCGTTAAGGTTCGATTAAATGCTTTAGAATGCTAGGACCCCACAATCATTTGGCAAAAAACCCTCACCCAACCTCAGGATTTCTTGAATTTTGTAACGATCTTTACAGAGCAAGGCTTGTACATTAGTGTGCAAGTGATTATCGACAGAATATTGCATTCTGTGATGAATTCATCATTTAGATAATTTGACACTACTTAGACCAAAATGGTGAGAGCTCCAGGTCTATACTCACGTATAACAAAGGAGATGACCATTTAATCATGTGCCGATGAGAGCTCCAGGTCAGTACTATCGTACAGCACAGGAGATCATCACTCCAGGTCAGTACTTCCATACAGCAGAGGAGATTAGCACAGATACAAGACACATAAATACACCAGACATGACTCAAAGCTATGACATATATGATTTGTATCATGGTGGGTGAAAGATCAATTCTCAATCCAATTTGATTCAGCTTTTGGAAGCTTTTGTGACTTGACAATGTTAGGAGACATCTTGATCTGTGAGGAACCAAAACACACCTCTGTAATTGATTCATCATCTGAGCTTGTCCAGTCTCGTATACACAGATCTGCTTCCAATGGATCTTGATTGACAGGAATAGGATGTATTGTTGTCGGAACTTGATGATTAGGTGATTTCGGATTTATCTCTTCTTTCACAACCCTGACAGGCTTAAAAGTAGGAATTTCACCTGCTTTAAACCTATCAAAGAAGTTAGAAGAAATAGTAGATATAGATTTACAAACAACCGGGACTGAACAATCGTTAGCTTGACTGTCAGCATTCGATTTATTGTATCCCATACCAGTTGTAGAATCATAATCATCTCGCACCTCTTTAAGATTCACACCGCTCAAACCTGCATGCAAACTACTATTAGATTGTTCAAACAAATCATTTTTAGGAGAAAGTTTGGGAATTGGTGAATAACATAAAGTAGAAGGGGGTGGAACTGAATTAAATACAGGTTCACTATCAGATTTATATCCAATCCCATGTTTCACCCTCGCCCCTTGTTGTTTAGCAATAAGCTCATCCTTTTTCATGTGTGAAAGGGTCCATTTATCAAGCTTTGTTTGAAGCTGAGTTGTTTCAAATTGAGCTAAAACAGCCCTTTCTCTCATAATATTAATTTCAACGTTACGCTCCAAAATGGTTCTTCTTAAAAGATCATTTTCAGCCAATGCTTCATTAAGTTTTCTTGAAAAAGCAATTTCATTTTTCTTTAATTCCTGATTGATTGTTTTTAATTCTTTTTCATTTTCTAATAACAATCTGTTTGCCTTATAAATCCCAACTAACTGGATTTTGCATGACGAAGAACACATATCCTGAACAGTCTCATAAGGAAGACCCATGATAGTTCGTTCTGCAGCTAAGCTCTTTTCACAGTTGCAAGCCCATGTGATTTCTTGTTGTTCCTCTTCTTTGACCTTTAGCATCTTGTCAACCTCAGACTCTTTCTCTCTTTTATCAGCTTTTCCAGCCTTATCATCATCGGTTCTCATAGACTCTGGTTTACTGTCATTGTCGACTCTTAAAGCTTCACGATTCTCTTCAACAGTTTCTCTGAATTTAGAGTTTAAATCTGAATCAGTTCTCAATAACTTCAACTTTTCAATCATCTCTGTTTTGTAATCAAGTATGCTTGTTACAGAAGACACAAGATCAGTATTAAGCGCGTGGGTTTGATGTGAGAACACGACTTGCTGAAATTTGTTTCGGATATCTAGCTCGAGAGATTTTAGCTTGTTGATCATATCCATAAGTTTTGTGTCGACATAACCTCTTTCTTGCTTCAGCATTTTAACTTGATGATTCCATGCAGACGGAAGAGAGTCTAGAAGCTTTTGAATCTGTTCATGATTACTAAGATCAGGAACATGCTTCTTTAGATTATTTGCCACCTTTAATAATCGATCAATCAAATCTGACAAATTTTCTTTCTTCATTGCTGCAAAAGAATCAAACCGGCTTTGTGCCGTTGTGAGATTATCTGATTTAAAATCTTCTGAAGATGACATGATTGTAAAAATCTTGAACAATTAAACGTCTCAAAAATATTTTTCCGAAAAAGTTTAGAATAATTCTCCCCCGGGAAAAATATATATATTTTTTTAAATGTCACGCTAGACAATCTTAGCAACTGGGGTCAAGCTGACCTAAAGGGAAAACTAAAGGGAAAACAAAATCGATGAAAATTTCTTTATCGGGATTAACTCAATTAATCCCAACTAAAGGGAAAAAGTCATCTTTAACATTCGAATTTCGCTGAAGAAATGATAGTTTCGCCGAAATTATAGTTTCGCAGAGCTAGTTTCGCTGTGAACTTTAGTTTCGCTGAGCTGACAGTAGTTTCGCTGGCAACTTCGGCAGCAGTTTCGCTAGCCAAATGCTTTAAATTGCTTAGTTTCGCCGACAATTTCGCACAAAACAAGCTTGAACTTTCGTTCAATGATACTTTCGGCAGCAATTTCGCTTGTAAATTAACCACAATCACTGTTGAACTTTCGTTCAATGAAACTAGTTTCGCAGGACAGTAGAAAACAACTTCAATGAGGATAACCGATGTAGTTTCGCTGGAAGAACTCGTAGTTTCGCCGGATGAACTGGTAATTTCGCTGAACGAAGCTGAAACCCTTTTTCAACACGAAATCAATCTGAAATCGCCCAAATCTCAACGGATTTGAAATCTGATGATTAACAGAGCTTTCCCAACCAATAACAAGCAAACTTCAATCAATTTCCATATCAATAACACTCAAATCTAATCCGAATTTGATGAAAACTTGATATTGAACAAAAACAACCAAAACCTCAACTTCTCTCTCTAAAAATCTTCAAATCTTCAGTGAATTTGATCCAAAATGGCTCTGATACCAAATTGTAACTCCAGGATAATCAAACTTGAATCAAATCATGAAGAATTAGATCAAATTATGATAATCACAATCAAAACCCCTTTGATCTTCAATTAGATTGCAAATAATATTGTTTACAAATAATCCCTCAATCTATTGGTCATGCAACCATTCACCAACACTAATGACAATTAACCTATTTATAGTCTAGACTAATATTCACTAATTACACTTAACCCCCTAGACTTAGGCTAATTAATATGAAATTACATATTAAGCATAAAAATGACTAAAAACAAGATAAAATATATTTTGTTCACACAAAATATATTTATTACAATAAAACTCCTAGTCATCTAAATGTTCAACGTCTCGACTCGGTTCTTCGTCTTGAACGTGTCGGGTTTGACTTTTGTTGACTTTGACCATGACGTTGACTTTTGTTGACTTTCATAGTGTTGATAATATAGACTATATTTTCCAGCTCCAACACATGTCCAGTAATGATGGTGATAACTCTTGTACTTTGAGTGAAGATGAAGAGGAAATAAGTTTCTATGCCTCAAAATCTCCTAAGAAATCTTCTCAAAGTAAGTCAAGAAAAGAGAAAGAAAGATCTGATGATCAAAGAGATAAATCATCCGAAAAACCATCATCCAACAATCAATCAGGGTCTATCATTGTCATTCTAGACTCTGAAGAACAAAAGGCAGCTTTTGAGCCTTCAGTTCAAGCTTTCAAGCTTACCTAGGAAGTACATTGCCCACTGCCAACATGTGCCAACAAGATTTAAAAGAACTGCCTCCGGATGTAGTGGAGGAGATGGATCTACAATGGAAAATGGCAATGATTGCCTATAGAGCAAAACAATATCTGAGAAGAAACAAGAATTTGGCTGCTGCAAGTAAATCATCTTGTATTGGAGTTGATAAGTCAAAGGTAAGATGCTTCAAGTGCAATCTCTATGGACACTTTTCTAGAGAATGCAATCAACAAAATTCTGACACAACACAACATCAGAATCATTAGGCCGAACAACCCTCATCAACTCAAAGATGTTTTAGACAGCCACAACTGACCAACTCATCCCCACTAGCCACCAATTCACCAGAAGGAACTAGCAACTCTAAAGACTCTGGGCTGATCATTCTTCAAGATGGAACCCGTGACTAGAGTGTGTATGAGAAGGAAGCTTTAGAAGAAAATCAAGCTCTAATGGCTTACATGGAAAACAAGGTTCCACCCATGGCAAGTGAGGTAAGAGACAGGTTATGTTCATCAATATGTGTTGAGGAAGTAGAAAGATATAGAGTCCATGCTCAATAGTTAGCTGATAAAGTTAAAGAAACAATGATTTTGAATGAATCTCATGTAAGAGAACATAAACTATATCAAATGAAAATTAACTCTTTACAAAAGGATTTAGACAAAATGTTTATGAAAATTACAGTTTGAAAGCACAAGTTGAGCATCTGACCACTTCCTTAACCAAATCCATGGCTGATCATGCATCAACTGAAGTGAAACTTCAGAAGTTTTAGCTCTCATCTCAGCAATATGAGAAATTACTAAATTCTCATATTGAATCAAAGAAAAGGTCTGGGTTGGGATACAATGCTGTGGCACCTCCACATAACAATAACTATGTTTCTTTGCCTGAATCAATGACAAATAATTTGTCAAAACATTTTGTGCCTAGCACCAATATAGGAACTAGCTCAAATCAACAAAACATTGATAATGAGGTGAATGAAACTGAGTCTTCTGAATAAGAAAAGATTAATCAATTTAATTCAGAATTCGATTTAGATGAGTGGGATGACTTGGATGGTTCTGATGAACATGATGCTAATCTTTTAAATAAGGGTAAGAATGTTGTGTTTGAAACAAATATTCCAAAAGTTCTTGAAGAAACAAAAGCTGCCATACCCTCCTAACCAAAGAAACATGCTGAAAACCATTTGCAAGAGAATAGCTCAGTTGAATGAAGGTCTTCAAGAGCTAAATCAGCAACAAACCTCCTCCAATAAAGTAAATGAGAAATCTGCATCTACTGAGGAAAGAGACAAATCCATGGAAAAAGGAAAGAAAAAGGCATCAGCAGATCATCAACGGAAGAAGAATCTCTTTCCAGTACCAGATCTACGGAAAAAGAAAACTTCAGTAGAAGTTAATGTTGATTCTGTAGATGATCTACGGAAGAGGAATTCAACAACAAACAATCAAAAGATGCATAAAGTGGAAAAACAAGAATCTCATCCAAAGCTGAAGAAGAATGAACAACATTAAAAGTTAGCAAACCATAAGAATGATTCTGAGAAAGAATCAGATGAAAAGTATTGCAAATGGTGTGACATGAAAAATCACAATACTAAAGATTGTTACTTCAGTAGCTACTGCTCTATTTGCAATATGAACAATCACATGACTGTTGACTGCTACTTCAACAAACATTGTGCCATCTGCAATCAAAATAACCATTCCACTAAGGAATGTCATTTCAACAAAAAGAACAAGACAAAAGGCACAAAGAAGAAAGAATCAGATAAGTATGAATCAGATACTCAATCTACTGATTGTGAAAAGGGTTCAAAACTGAAGAAGTCTGAACTAAAATCAAAGTCAAAATCAAAGGATAAAACATCATCAAGTGCTCATCCATTGAAGAAAAGACTAACTTTCCAGCAGTCAAAAACACCTCACAAAAGGGTAGATTTGACTGATAAGGAAACAAAGGATGATGATGCATTCTTTGATAAATTTGAAAAGGGAAATCATATACCTTATTCAAAAACAAAAGATTGTGAGACATTTAATCATAAAGTTTCATTATCAAAACCAAAGTCTCAAATGAACAATATTAAGTTGAATCAAGAAGAAATTGGGAAACAAGAACCTAGTTCATCAACATCCCATTCAACAGAATCATCCTCATCTGAAACAACTCAGAATGAATCAACCAAAACTAAAACTGAAACTTCAAGACTTGTTCATGAAGGAGTAACTATTTTAGACACTGTGTGTTCTCGATATGAACGGGAACAATGAACATGGATCTTAGGATTCATATTGATAATAACAAAACTTGAATGATTAGATGCCAACATAATAATAACGATGATGAAGAACATGATGAACACAATGTGTTTAATGTTTGATGTTTATTGCTTTGATGTTGAAATCATCATACATGTAGGATGATGATATAATGATATTGTTGATGGAATTAATTCCCACCCTTGGTGGAGAATTATTCACCTTTACATGGATGATATATGTTGCTATTTATACTAATCTAACAATTACAATAATTACAAAATAAACCCTAGACTAATATTTTTGTTGCTTTTGTTCTTCAAGCCTTCAACTTCAATAATATTGGAAATCTTTAATTTTTTCTTAGGTAGAATACCCAACAATACTCCCCCTAAATTGTAGATTTCCGATGTGAATTGAAGCTTGATGTTGATTCTTTTGAATAGTTGTTCAAAGCCAAGAATTTTGTTGTGACATCAAAGACCTGCAAAGCCTAATCATCTCAAACTATCCAATCCATCCAAGAGGAAGAGACTTTTTTGTTTCAGTGGGTAGGATGAAAACAAGATTTGTAGATGATGTACTGAAAGAGGTGTCACACCCCCGCTAAAAGCGGAAACACGGGGATGTAACGAGATCGGGATCGTCATAACACATGGTAAGCGATAGAGATACAATATAATAAATGATGACAAGCGTGTCATGACGACACCCGACAACAAGGGGACTTGTGTCGTGTTTAGTCAATGTTCATGACAACATAGCCATAAGCATAAACATGTTAATGATTCACATAACCAAATAAAGATGAAATTGTAACATGAATTCCCACAACCCGGGAACAAGTATCAAAAGATTGTAATTGTTTACACAGACAACAACATTGTTCAAAATAATTGTTTGTCAAAACATGTTTAGTCCCAAAAATGCATCCTAGGGTCTCCACTAAGGCAGCACACCTAGATTCCTGAATTTGCATGATCACCTGAAAAGATATGCTTAAAATGGTCAACAAAATTGTTGGTGAGCTCGCAGGTTTAAGTAATAAATAAGTAAGTGATGCTGTATAGTAAATGATGTGGAATACCGTGAATACAGTTATATAAACAAGTAAAATCACATGACAATGAGCTTTGTAACCAAGCCTAGCGACGTACACAAAGATATTGTTGGCATATATTCACCCAAGGGCCCGTTCCTGGCCACTGACGGTACCAACTAGTATACCATCGAACAAGGGTGGGGGTGTCAACCCAGTAGTACTACCAATACCTAACCGTCGGTTCCCACACTGGAATTAAATAGTTGCAAAGATAGAACCACACAGCAGACCCAAGCATGTATCAGATAAGTACTTGTAAAACAATATCACGTTGATTCCTTGTATGTAAAATGTAAGTAATATGTACAACATTGAAAACGGGTGAGCATACTTTTCCCCCAAGTTGTAAATGATTGAAATATTGTATAAGCGTAAAGGGGCCACGAAACTCACATGTTAAGTGATAAGTATGTAAGATCAAAGTTCCCAAATGTAGTATGCAAATGAACGGTCAAACACCTATTGACAGTTATTGTTAAGCATTAATGATATGAAATAAGCGCATAATAATGATCGGTCGGTTCGGGTTGTATCGGCTGGGTCGCGTGTAACACACACAAACAGACACACGTACTAGTTCTTATGTAGCTCCAAGTACTAGAGATTGTCGCCATTACTGATGATATTTGAGTAAAAGTTTTATTGTCATTGAAGATGTATTAGATAGATGTCAGTAGTTATAAGTCGGTTGATAATTGTAAAGCGTTAGTTTAATTTGTTTTGAATAGTATTTGTGGCCTTTTTAGCGTTGACTTTAATCTTTGTGGCCGAACAATGGCAGCTGTGTTAATGTTACCTCAACATCACACGTCATACTCACACCACGCACAAGAAAGAAATCACACACAACAATTACAGTCGCACGACAAGACCAGACGCACGACTCAACCTCCATACGCACGAATCAACCCTCAATCTCGCGAATCAGCGTCATTCGTACGATTGAGCCTTCATTCGTATGACTGGCATTCGGTCGTACCACACACCACCCAATCGCACGACTCAACCTCCATACGCACGAATCAACCTTCAATCGTGCGAATCAGCTACTTTCGTACGATTGAACCTTCATTCGTGCGATTGGACTCCAGTCGTGCGAAACACGCACAATCGCATTCATTCAGTCGGTCACCTGACTCAATCGCACACATTCACTTGCTCGCATGACTCAATCGCACACATACACACAGTCGCACGAATCAGTCACACGACATACCCAGTCGCACAACTCAGTCGCACGATTGACTCAGACGCATGGCTCAGTCGCACGACTTACCCAGTCGCACGACTCAATCGCATGACAGACCCAGTCGCCTGGACAGCAGAATCACGACTGTGGTCGGGCTGAGCAGCCTTTGGCTGCTCCAAACACGAGTTTTACACAACAAGGACTTCCAGAAACACTCTATAAACATGCACAAACATGAAACACAAGCAGAAAGACCTCACACGCACCCACACGACCTCATGTGTTCGGGTTGAACCCGAACACCCGAAACCCTAGTTTGGACAGCCGTGAATAAGCAAGAAAAGGGACAACCAAAGTCGTCTACCTGCTAGAAAGGAGTAGACTAGGTTGTAGATGAAGTCTAGACGACGAAAACGAGACTAAGCGGGTTGAATTTGGTGCTAGAATGAAGAAGATGTGAAGAAGAAGGTGAAGAAGATGAAGAAGGAGGTGATGAATGATTTAGGGCTGGTAAATGGGTTTATATACCCAGCCCAAGTTTGCAAAATCACAAGTTTAGTCCCTGCACTTAACCCCGAGTTTCCCAAATTTGTTTCGGTTGAAAAACGACTTTATTAGGGTAATTATATTAATTATAAAAATGAATTTAATGATACTTATAACTTAAAAATGGTTTTATTAGTGACGTTAATTTTATATAAAAATGATATATTTGGCGGTTACGATGTTTAAAGTTTTAAAAAGTTTTTAAAGATTAACACATTTACAATGAAAGCACAAGCACAACGATGATAAAGCAAGCATGATATCCACATAAAGAGTTAATAAAGATGAGAATGATCGATCAAGGAATAGTTAACGGAAATCCGCGTTAATTGACGGACCTTAAGGTGACGGATGTCACAGTATCCCCCAGTTGAGAGAATTTCGTCCCGAAATTCAGCTAGAGTGTCATCCTCGAATAGATGTGGATATTTGAGTTTCATCTGATCTTCTCGTTCCCATGTAAACTCTGGCCCTCGCTTTGAATTCCACCTTACGCGAACAATAGGTATCCTACTGCGCTTCAGTTGCTTGACCTTTCGATCCATGATCTCAATGGGTTCCTCAACAAAATGAAGCTTTTCGTCAATTTTGATTTCCTCGATTGGCACGTGAAGGGATTCGTCAGCAAAACACTTAGTGAGGTTTGACACGTGGAAAGTATCATGCACACCGTTGAGTTCTTGTGGCAACCTTAATCGGTAAGCCACTGGACCGATTCTTTCTGTAATCTCGAATGGTCCAAGGGCGAACTTCCCTTTCTTTCCAAATCGAACGACTCCTTTCCAAGGGGAGACTTTAAGTAAGACTCGATCCCCAACGTTGAATTCTAGAGGCTTCCGACGGTTGTCGGCATAGCTCTTTTGGCGATCTCTTGCAGCTTTTAGTCGGTCTTTGATTTGAATGATCTTGTCAGTTGTTTCTTGAATGATCTCTGGGCCTGTTAGCTGACTTTCACCAATCTCGGCCCAACAAATGGGATATCTGCATTTCCTTCCATACAACGCTTCAAATGGAGCACACCCAATGCTTGTATGGTAGCTGTTGTTGTAAGAGAACTCATCAACGTGAGCACACCACATCGTATGGTCTGGATATGTTGACACCGGCACTCGAACAATCCAGTGAACCGGTGCCATCGCTTATCTCCCAAAAGGTAAAGGCTATCGATTGACACCGGCACCCCGTGCCGTGTCACGACCTCTTTGATGTACAATCTCGCCAACTTATCCATCTTGTAGTCTTCTCGGATAGGCAAGAAATGTGCTGATTTCGTCATTCGATCCACTATGACCCATATCGAGTCATGACAGCTGCTTGTTCTAGGGAGTTTGGTAATGAAATCCATAGCTATATTCTCCTATTTCCACTCGGGAATTTCAGGTTGCTGTAATAATCCTGATGGTTTCTGATGTTCAGCTTTAACTTTTGAGCATGTCAGGCATCTGCTGACGTACAACGCAATGTCTTTCTTCATGCCTTGCCACCAGTACAGATCTTTGAGATCGCGATACATCTTGTCTGCACCAGGATGAATAGAATATCGCGTCTTGTGGGCTTCATCCATGACTAAGGTACGTACACCTCCCCATCTGGGTACCCATATGCGATCCATGAAGTACTGTATACCATCATCATTGCGAATTATCTGTTTATCTAACCCTCGGAATTCTTCTCCCGCAAGGTTTTCTTCTTTCAATGCCTCACTTTGTGCAATTTGGATCTGAGCTTTCAAGTTCGTTTGAATGGTCAATCCCAACGCTCGAGCACGTAGTGGTTTCACACGTTCCTTACGGCTTAAAGCATCAGCCACCACGTTAGCTTTCCCCGGATGATACCGGATTTCACAGTTGTAGTCACTAAGAAGCTCTACCCAATGTCGCTGCCGCATATTAAGTTCCTTCTAATCCAGAATATGTTGGAGGCTCTTATGATCAGTGAAGATGATGCATTTGGTTCCATACAGGTAATGCCTCCAAATCTTGAGTGTTAATACTACAGCGCCCAACTCAAGATCATGAGTGGTGTAGTTCCTTTCGTGCACCTTTTAAGTTGTCGCGAAGCGTAGGCAATCACCTTATCCTTCTGCATTAGCACACATCCCAATCCTTGATGTGACGCATCGCAGTATACCACAAAATCATCAGTTCCGTCTGGGAAGGACAGTATAGGCGCGTTACACAACTTCTCTTTCAACGTTTGGAACGCTTGTTCTTGTGCATGTCCCCAATCAAACTTCTTGTCTTTCTGAGTAAGCAGGGTTAATGGCTGCGCGATCTTTGAAAAATTCGCGATGAAGCGACGATAATAACCGGCCAATCCTAAGAATTGCCGTATTTCTGTTGGTGTCTAGGGCGTATCCCATTTCTTCACCGCTTCGATCTTGCCGGGATCTACATGAATCCCGTCCTCATTAACCACATGACCCAAAAACTTCACTTCCCGCAACCAAAATTCACACTTCGAGAACTTGGCGAAAAGTTTCTCTTCTCGTAGCAGCTCCAGAATTGCCCGAAGGTGTTCTTCGTGATCCTCTTTTGATCGGGAGTAGATAAGTATATCGTCTATGAACACAATCACAAACGTATCCAAGTAAGGTTTGCACCCCCGATTCATTAGATCCATAAACACTGCTGGTGCGTTAGTCAGCCCGAATGGCATGACCAAGAACTCATAGTGCCCATAACGAGTCCTAAACGTTGTCTTCGGTATGTCGTCCTCGAAAACCCTTAACTGATGATATCCAGAACGAAGATCGATCTTTGAAAAATACGAAGCTCCTTGTAGCTGGTCAAACAAATCGTCGATCCTGGGGAGAGGATATCGATTCTTCACAGTTAACTTGTTCAGTACACGGTAATCGATGCACATGCGGAACGATCCAACCTTCTTTTTGACAAATAGTACCGGTGCTCCCCACGGTGAATGACTCGGTCGAATAAAACCCTTCTCCAGTAGTTCCTGTAACTGACTAGACAACTCTTGCATTTCGGATGGCGCTAGTCGATATGGCGTCTTTGTTACCGGTGTAGCTCCAGGAACCAACTCGATACGAAATTCCACCTGTCGTGGAGGAGGCAAACCAGACAAGTCATCAGGAAACACGTCTGAGTAGTCCCGTACCACTGGAATATCTACTAGTTTCCTCTCTTCGTCCTTCTTTTCAACCACATGAGCCAGAAAAGCGTAGCACTGCTTTCGTAAACTTCGGCGTGCTTTCATGCAGGAAATAAGCTTTAAGTTCCTTCCCGGTCGTTCTCCCTGAAATCTTGAGTACTTCCCCGTTTGGCATAGGGATTCGTACCACTTTGTCCCGACAGACAATCTCCGCTCCGTTTTGCGACAACCAATCCATGCCCACAATCACATCAAAACTTCCTAGCTCAAAGGGTATCAAGTCTATATCGAAGGCATGGTCCTCCAATGTTAACGAGCACTTCCTAATAATCTCATCGGCCTGAACAACCCTACCATTGGCCATCTCTACAGAGTAGCTAGTTTCTAGCCTACTAGGACTCAAATCAAGCAATTGCACAAACTCAGAAGATATAAAGCTATTGTCTGCTCCAGTATCAAATAATATAGATGCGAAGTGATGATTGAGTAGGTGCGTACCCGTGACAACATTCGGGTCCTGACGAGCATCGTTGGCTCCAATGACGAATGCACGTCCCCGAGCTGCATTCCCCTGAGTAGTCGGGCCCTGATTTCCAGCTATAGCCATCACTTGCTGCTGGTTGCTTCCTTGTTGACCTGGTGCCCGATTCAGCCTGGGGCACATGTTTCTGTAATGATCAGGGCTTCCATACTCATAACAAGCCCTTGTATTCCCGGCGGGGTTAACCGCGTTGACGGGTGCCACAAGATTCGGCGCAGTTCTACAGTCTCTCGCCAAATGCCCGGGCGTCTACAGTTCGCGCACACCCGGCACTGCGTTCCTGGGGGATGATGATAGTTGTACCTGTCACATTTGGGGTGCGGCCCCACATACTCTCTCTAGGCCTGAGACACGGCCACAAAATTCCTGGTCATCTTGACCCTCTTATCAAACTTCCCGGCACTCGACCGGCTCGATTCCCCAACATCTTTTCTCTTTTCTGCTCCTCTGCCCAAAACCCCCGTTCTCACCATCTCATCAGTCAAGGCGCCAGCCTTCAGAATTGCGCTTTGAATAGTAGGAGGAGCAGCTGCTGTAACCATTGCCCTAATTTGAGGCGCAAGTCCGCAAATGTACCTCTCGATCCTTTTTGATTCCGGCGTGACCAGATGCGGAACCAATCTTGCCAACTCATGAAAACGGTCAGTATACGCTGCATGCTCGGCCCCCACCATAGCATGATTCCAGAACTCATGCTCCAATTTTCTGCATCTCGTTGAGGGGGCAGTATTCCTCGGTAATCAAAGCTTTAAACTCATCCCATGACATCTGCATCGCAGATTCTCTTCCTCTAGCTTGAACCTGGGTGTTCCACCAGGTTAGGGCCTTACCCTGAAGTGAACAGGTGGCATATTTGATTCTCTGGTTGTCGAGGCACTCACTGATGTCAATCACTTCCTCCATCTTTTCTAGCCACCTGGTTAGGGCTATCGCCCCACCTTTCCCATCGAATTCTCTCGGTTTGCAAGCCACAAACTCTTTGTACGAACACCCCCGTCTAGCATTAACAACTCCAGTCTCAATACTGGCTGTACCACCATTTTTGGTCTCCTGATTGCTCTCTTTTCCGGTCGGGTTTCCATTTCCCACCTCAGTTTCGATCCCACCGTGAGCTCTTTCTCCATTATCTCCATCATCGTTGCCACCATCCCCGTGAGGGTGGTGTTGCTGGAGCGCGTCGCTCACTTGGGCCACGATAGTAGGAATCAGTGCGGCCAACTGTTGAGCGATCAGGGCTTCCATATCAGCGTTCCCTGTTTCCTGATTGTTACTAGCAGGAGCATCACTTGTTCTTGGTGCTCTACCTCTGCCCCTTGGGGCTTCACTCCCGCCACTATTGTTGCGGGTAACTCTTCGAGGCGGCATTTTCTAATCATAGAAAAGTAAACACATAAGCTTAAATCATTTCAAAGTGTATTATCCATAACACTCATCAAGTCCAGTATTCCCAAGTTAGTATCACACTTATTGTCATCACACATCGCATGCAATTCGTGTAGTTCTCACACCATGAATTGGTAATGTCTCAACAATAGTCCATCATAACAGTTGTAAATCCATGTATATAATCACGTTTAGTCTAGCGGAGGTTGTCTATTTCCTCCTCTTTCGAGGTTTCAGACATAACCTCCTCAGGGTTAATCTCAATGTCCAAGGTCAAGCGCAATAGCATGATCTGTGAAGATCTCTTCGGGTTTGATACCCGGATTTGATAAACCAACTCGGCTCGCAGAGGGAACGGAAGATTCAATAGAAGCATCCCATAAAAGAGTGAGCACAAGGGCTCTCTCATAGGGTGAAGGATCACATAACAAATAGATGAACAAATCGAGCAGCGAGGAACACATACACGAGATATAATATGCATACAGATCCTAGCATGCAAATCTACATGAAGGTTCCTAGGTTATAGTCTAGGTCAAGCGCATTGCCTAATTCTCTATAAACCTGGCTCTGATACCAATCTGTCACACCCCCGCTAAAAGCGGAAACACGGGGATGTAACGAGATCGGGATCGTCATAACACATGGTAAGCGATAGAGATGCAATATAATAAATGATGACAAGCGTGTCATGACGACACCCGACAACAAGGGGACTTGTGTCGTGTTTAGTCAATGTTCACGACAAGATAGCTATAAGCATAAACATGCTAATGATTCACATAACCAAATAAAGATGAAATTGTAACATGAATTGCCACAACCCGGGAACAAGTATCAAAAGATTGTAATTGTTTACACAGACAACAACATTGTTCAAAATAATTGTTTGTCAAAACATGTTTAGTCCCAAAAATGCATCCTAGGGTCTCCACTAAGGCAACACACCTAGATTCCTGAATTTACATGATTACCTGAAAAGATATGCTCAAAATGGTCAACAAAATTGTTGGTGAGCTCGCAGGTTTAAGTAATAAATAAGTAAGTGATGCTGTATAGTAAATGATGTGGAATACCGTGAATACAGTTATATAAACAAGTAAAATCACATGACAATGAGCTTTGCAACCAAGCCTAGCGACGTACACAAAGATATTGTCAGCATATATTCACCCAAGGGCCCGTTCCTGGCCACTGACGGTACCAACTAGTATACCATCGAACAAGGGTGGGGATGTCAACCCAGTATACTACCAATACCTAACCGTCGGTTCCCACACTGGAATTAAATAGTTGCAAAGATAGAACCACACAGCAGACCCAAGCATGTATCAGATAAGTACTTGTAAAACAGTATCACGTTGATTCCTTGTATGTAAAATGTAAGTAAGATGTACAGCATTGAAAACGGGTGAGCATACTTTTCCCCCAAGTTGTAAATGATTGAAATATTGTATAAGCGTAAAGGGGCCACGAAACTCACATGTTAAGTGGTAAGTATGTAAGATCAAAGTTCCTAAATGTAGTATGCAAATGAACGGTCAAACACCTATTGACAGTTATTGTTAAGCATTAATGATATGAAATAAGCGCATAATAATGATCGGTCGGTTCGGGTTGTATCTGCTGGGTCGCGTGTAACACACACAAATAGACACACGTACTAGTTCTTATGTAGCTCCAAGTACTAGACATTGTCGCCATTACTGATGATATTTGAGTAAAAGTTATATTTTCATTGAAGATGTATTAGATAGATGTCAGTAGTTATAAGTCGGTTGATAATTGTAAAGCGTTAGTTTAATTTGTTTTGAATAGTATTTGTGGCCTTTTTAGCGTTGACTTTAATCTTTGTGGCCGAACAATGGCAACTGTGTTAATGTTACCTCAACATCACACATCATACTCACACCACGCACAAGAAGGAAATCACACACAACAATTACAGTCGCACGACAAGACCAAACGCACGACTCAACCTCCATACGCACGAATCAACCCACAATCGTGCGAATCAACTTCATTCGTACGATTGATCCTTCATTCGTATGACTGGCATTCAGTCGTACCACACAACACCCAATCGCACGACTCAACCTCCATACGCACGAATCAACCTTCAATCGTGCGAATCAGCTACTTTCGTACGATTGAACCTTCATTCGTGCGATTGGACTCCAGTCGTGCGAAACACGCACAATCGCATTCATTCAGTCGGTCACCTGACTCAATCGCACACATTCACTCGCTCGCATGACTTAATCGCACACATACACACAGTCGCACGACATACCCAGTCGCACAACTCAGTCGCACGATTGACTCAGACGCATGGCTCAGTCGCACGACTTACCCAGTCGCACGACTCAATCGCATGACAGACCCAGTCGCCTGGACAGCAGAATCGCGACTGTGGTCGGGCTGAGCAGCCTTCGGCTGCTCCAAACACGAGTTTTACACAACAAGGACTTCCAGAAACACTCTATAAACATGCACAAACATGAAACACAAGTAGAAAGACCTCACACGCACCCACACGACCTCATGTGTTCGGGTTGAACCCGAACACCCGAAACCCTAGTTTGGAAAGCCGTGAATAAGCAAGAAAAGGGACAACCAAAGTCGTCTACCTGCTAGAAAGGAGTAGACTAGGCTGTAGATGAAGTCTAGACGACGAA
The DNA here is from genome assembly GCA_025215565.1 of Flaveria ramosissima. Classification (NCBI taxonomy): domain Eukaryota; kingdom Viridiplantae; phylum Streptophyta; class Magnoliopsida; order Asterales; family Asteraceae; genus Flaveria; species Flaveria ramosissima. The sequence continues at coordinate 63,365,331 of CM046041.1, forward strand.
AACGAGACTAAGCGGGTTGAATTTGGTGCTAGAATGAAGAAGATGTGAAGAAGAAGGTGAAGAAGATGAAGAAGGAGGTGATGAATGATTTAGGGCTGGTAAATGGGTTTATATACCCAGCCCAAGTTTGCAAAATCACAAGTTTAGTCCCTGCACTTAACCCCCGAGTTTCCCAAATTTGTTTCGGTTGAAAAACGACTTTATTAGGGTAATTATATTAATTATAAAAATGCATTTAATGATACTTATAACTTAAAAATGGTTTTATTAGTGACGTTAATTTTATATAAAAATGATATATTTGGCGGTTACGATGTTGAAAGTTTTAAAAAGTTTTTAAAGATAACACATTCACAATGAAAGCACAAGCACAACGATGATAAAGCAAGCATGATATCCACATAAAGAGTTAATAAAGATGATGAATGATAGATCAAGGAATAGTTAACAGAAATCCGCGTTAATTGACGGACCTTAAGGTGACGGATGTCACAAGAGGCTAAGAGGAAAGATGTTGAACATTAGAAAAGACTTCAAAAAGGAAAAAGATCAAACATCAACTCCTCTACTATGGTTGATGATGAACTCTTAAGGAGGGTTGGATACTCAAACAGAAAAATAGCAGCCATCAAAGTCATAGCAGGAAATCAATACACTATTCCCATAACTGAGTGGGGATATGTGGAGAAGACAAAAGAAATGGTGCTACTAAGAAATGCTAAGGGGAAGAAAGGTGAAAAGATAAGAATTTTTGACCCAGTAGAAATCAAACTGCTACACCCCAGCTACACATCATACCTGCATGATAAGTTCTTTCCAAAGTTGTCTGATGAAAGAGCACAGAATGATCTATGCATATATATGCACATGATTCAAGTGGTGGATAAACTACATGCTAAAGCATACAAAAGAAGAAGACATGATGCTGGGCTGCTGAAAGGAGCCAAAATTGAAGAAGTATCATAATTAAGAATCTCAGAGGAAGATGAGCTCGTGTTAGTGCACAATGAAAGTGTAGTGGAAACACTCACCACTGAAGAAGACATTTTGGGCCTAAGTTTTGAGACTCTTCAAAGGATATGCAGAATGGAGATCAAGTACAAGTACGATGATCAATAGGATGCAGTATCATACTTAAACAAAAGGATGGTGGCAAGATTGAAAGAACTTTCAGTTTTGAAGAGCTGATTACAAGTATCTAAGCCTAAGGGGGAGTATTGTTAGGTCTAGGATCATTAGATCTAGTCCATATTGTATAGGCTTAGTACTTCAATTAATATCTGTAATGAATGGTTGTAATTCATTATTGTGTATACATTATATATATAGGTTAACCCATTTATATATGTGTTGATTTATGTATGGTTGCAGGTACAAACATTATACTTGGTCAATTTCTGAAATTGACTAAGTGTAAGAAAGATCTACGGATGAACATTTTGTTATTCCTTAGATATGTTTCTTACAAGTAAAATGCATCCAAAGATCTTCTGCGTATGAACAACCAGCACTGAGGATGGAAGAACAAGATTGCTTCAGAAGAACAATGTACCCTTGGAAGAACAAGACTTCTATGGAAGAACAAAACATCTACGGAGAACAATATTCCTGCGGAGTCCAAACACTTGTATAATACATGTGTTAAAGTCAACAAGGCAGTTATGCGAATCCCGAGAAATCCAATGATTCCTTAACAGAAACAATTCAAATCCCGAGAGATTCGGTGTTTCCTTTAACAGAAACATCATTGTCTATATAAATGGATTCTAGGTTTTGAATCATGGGCGGCTTCCACAACAACAGCAATAGCAATACGACAATTCCACAACAGCAAACATCACATCAAATCTCACAATCAAACCCTAGCAGCCGTTGCATCATTCATCACAAAATTTAATATCATTCATTCATTATTTGTAATCATTAACATGTTTTAATGAAATACATATTATTCATTAATTGTGTTTCTTTTAGTGTGTTCTTGATATTGAAATTTACTACAAAATAATTAAACCAAGCCAACGTTGATTCCGCAAACGTTAACTTGCTTTCAACCAACACCGATAATTCTTGATTGCGATCCTTGGATTCACAGACTCACCATAGATTAGATTATGTTTATATTACTTTGTAATAGGTTTAATGTTAGTTTACTTTTGAATGTAGTTCATTTAGTTTAGTTTTGTAGTCAGCGAAACTATGAGCGAAACTGTAGTTTCGCTCATAGTCAGCTGTTTACTTCACCCGGCGAAACTGTTGTTTCTGCCGGGCGAAGCTATAGTTTCAGCAGCACAGTTTCACTGACAGCGAAACTGTCTGTGAAAGTAGGACTGATATATATAGATTTGATCTTGTTATTTGTTGGGTATCCTTGCAAAAACCCTAATCGATTATTATTGTTACAAGAGACCTTTTGTAAGCTGTTTATTCACTGAAATACATTTGAGCTTTGTTTATGTTAATTGTATTGATCATTATTGTTCATACTTTGACATATTGTGGTTGTTCTTAGTGTTCTTCATCTTAGTTATCTCTTTGTTGTATATGATATTGAACGAATCAAGATCTCATTTGTACTGTAAATCGATCAAATGGACCAACAGTGAGTCCTCAATGTCCATACTCGGTGAAGAACTCCCAGGTTCTGTGATTGCTATGACTGTCTCCCACTATTTGGTAGCATCACCTTCTTTCATAGGTGAGCTAGGAGTTAGGTCAATCATATCCACAAGTTCTTATGTTTCTGGATGAGCTCTCCTTAAAGGTCTCCCAGCTAGTTTTTTCTTAAGATAAGATTTCTCAACTTACTGATCATCGACCCTGTTTTGTAAGGTAGTTACCTCAAATTCCAGATGACTAACCTTAAAGACTAAATAGGAGCATGCTTGTGATAATTTATGCACCTTTAGTCTCATGTTCCCCTCATCTTCAACAGAAAAATCATTGGGGGTTGAGAGAATTGGACCAAAGTCTTCTCTCTCTCCACCAGCATGATGTTCTTGGCTGCTAGATTTCCCCTGCTCACTGACAATTTTAAGAGAAGTGTCAATGGGCTGAGTTTCCATGGTTGAGGTCTTAAAGATGTAATCACCTACAGAAGTGAGAGCCTCTTCCATATGGACCTCCTGAACAGGTTCTAAGAGATCCACCTTAGTGATGGGTGAATGATGTGGGCTAGACAAGAGAGAGGCAGCAACACTCATCTCTCTTTGAGTGGGAGAGGAATAGAGAGACTCATGGTACTCACTGAATTCCATGTCTTCATCATCATAGAATTCAAGGTTAGGGATAGGTTGGTTTAGATCAAGAGACTGGGAATGGCAACTTTCCCCTAAAGGTTGTTCACTTGAGTGTTAAGACTCAGAGTGAAGGCTTAAGGCTGATGGGCTAATGAGCTCATCAGACTGAGCATGAGGAACCTTAGCACTGATTCTTGATGAGATGGGAGTGGTTTGCTCCTCAAGAGAAGTGGGAGCTCCAGTTCCACTTCTTCCTGTCTTGGTAGTTATATAGGCCCCTGCATAAGCTGAATAGCTAGTGCAGGGTTTGTTTGGATTTTCTTTGGTAGGTAAGGAGTATTTTAGGTTGTGTAGGTGGTTGAGAAGTAGAAGGTGTGGGTTCAACACTAGCTTGTGTTGCTAGGTTGTCACCTTGAGCAATGAGCTCTAACATTTTTGGGACACGAGCTGTTTCTACCCCAGAGAAGCCAACAGTTAGCTTCTTCATTATCTTAAAGATGTCGATCTTCATCTTTCCTTATTTAAGAATATTACCTGTTTCCCTCAACTGTGAGCCTAGTTCACAGTTGAGAATGTATTGAACATATCTAGGAAACATATAATACTCTAAGGAGTCCAAATTTGCAAATAAATTTGTGTAAACAAATTGAGAGTACCTGAACTTGACCCCTTGGACCATTCCATGAACAATGAAGGAGAGATCCTCAGGAATCTGGTCCCATCCCCCATGCTTGTTGGACAAGCTGTGGATGACCATATGTAGTAGGTACTTCCACTGGGACGAGACCTTCCCTTTCCTGAAGATCTGTACTGAGAAATCTCCGTCATAGCCCATCTGCTTAAAGGAGTGATTTACAGCTTCCTAAAGAATGGCAATTCACCTTCCTCATCATCGAGCTGAGGATGAGTGTTGATGATGGCTGGAGTTATGAAAATTGTCCATCCCTGCACTGTGGCAGACAGTGCATTCCCCCTATCCATAATGACCTCTTGGCAGGTCTTTCAAAATTCTAACAGATGATCCTCATAGAGTGGAGGATCAATGGTTAGGGGGTGAAGTATTTAGACAAAGCAAAAAAAAACGATAGACCTCTGAGAAACTTGGATATCTCTCAGAGTCCAACAAAGCAACCTGATTGTGTTGCCTGTGGAGTTGCATGAAAAAATCTGGATTGTTTCTGCGGTTGAGGTTATCCATTTGAGAAAGCTTAGTAGAGAAGGAAGATAAGAAAAAAAGCAGTTTGTGGGTGAACTTAGGTTTTTAGGAATAGTTCATATGAAGAAGAGAGCGAAGGAGGGGGGAACCGTTGGGTATATAAACCCTAAACCCTAAACCCTATATGAAATGGATCTGAGATAAAGTTAATGAAAAAGGATAAACTTTAAAATCCGGATGTCGGTCCCACCTCTGAAAAAGTGCCCAAAAAGGTAGTTTTCTTGGAAGTCTAAAATCTTCCGAAGGTAATTTTACTACGGAAGTTTTTGATGAAAAGCTTCCGAAGCCAAGATGACTTCAGAAGATATTCCAAAGAGTTTAGAAGATTTTGCTTCGGAAGAAATTTATACTTGGAGAATTTTATTCTAAGAAGAATAAAACTTTCGAGAGTAATTTTCTTTCGGAAGAAAATTGTTGTTTAATTACATACAAGTACTTAAGAGAAATTTAAGCTTCGAAAGGTAAATTTTCTAAAGAAGTTATTTGTTTTCAAAGACATAAGTTTCTTTCGAAAGTACATATCTTTCCAAGGACAAATATTTAAAAATCTAAGGAATGTCTTTTAAAAAGATTTTTCTTCCAGAGTAAACAAGGGCTTATGAAGATGATAAAATAGACAACTTAGGACACACATGTTTTAGAAATAATATGAGTTAGTTTTAAGAAAAGCTACTCAAAGTTAATCATCCCAATAGCTGATATAAGATATTTAACTCTCTGCTCATCAAAAGCTTTGGTGAACAAATCAGCATATTAAAAATTTGTGTTAACTTTGATTAGCTTGATTAATCCCTTTTCAAAGTTATCTCTAATCAAATGATACCAGATATTGATGTGTTTTGTCCTTGAGTGCTGCACAGGATTCTCTGTAATAGAGATGGCACTGTTGTTGTCTATGTGGATGGGAGTCTCTTTGAAGTTGAATCCATAGTCTAGCATCTGATTATAAATCCAAAACACTTGAGCACAACATCATGCAACATCAATGTATTCAGCTTCAACAGTTGATGCAGATACACAAGATTGCTTCTTGCATTGCCATGAGACTATGGTTCCACCAAGGAACTGACATCCCCCTGATGTAGAATTTGCAGTCATATTGCAGCCACCATAGTCAGTATCTTTATATGCATACAGATTGAAGTCAAATTCTTTGGATACCAGATGCCAAGTGTTGAGGCACCTTTAAGATATTTTAAAATCCTCTTGACAGTGACTAGGTGTGACATCTTGGGGTTGGCTTCATATCTAGCACAAATACATGTGGCAAACATGATATCAGGCCTACTAGCTGTGAGGTACATAAGAGACCCAATCATAGTCCTGTAAAGATGTTCATCCACACACTCCCCCTAAAGATCAGGTCCAAGGGAGTGGTTTCTGGCTATGGGTGTCTTAGCAACCTTACCGTCAGTCATGTTGAATCTTGTAAGTATGTCTTGTACATACTTTGACTGACTTATGAAAATGCCACTATCAACCTGCTTCACTTGAATTCCTAGAAAGAAATTGAGTTCTCCCATTGCACTCATTTCAAATCTATTCTTCATCAACTTCTCAAAGTCTTTACAGAGCTTTGGATTGGTTGACCTCAAAATAATGTCATCTACATATACTTTGACTTGCATTAAGTCCTTCCATGTTCCTTTGATGAAGAGAGTTCCATATATAGTACCCCTTTTGTATCCATGTTGACAGAGATACTATGATAGAGTCTCATACCACTTCCTTGGAGCTTGGTGCAGCCCATAAAGAGCTTTATCAAGCTTGCAGAAATAGTCAGGATGACCAGGATCTGCAAACCCAAATGGTAGTTTGACGTACACCTCTTCATCAATCACCCCATATAGAAAAGCAGACTTCACCTCAAGTTGGTAGACCTTGAAATCCTTAGATGCAACAAAAGTTAAGAATATTCTAACAGCTTCAAGTCTTGCCACAGGAGCAAAGACATCTGTGTAGTCAATTCTTTCTTCTTGTGTGTATCCTTGAACAACTAGTCTAGCCTTGTTTTTGATGACAAGTCCTCTATCATCCTTCTTATTCCTAAACACCCATTTTGTTCCTATGGTAGTCTTCCTTTGAGGAAGAGGACATAAGTTCCAAACCTTTTGCCTTTTGAATTGAAGTAGCTCCTCTTGCATAGCTTCGACCTAACTTCCATCCTCTAAAGCCTCATCAACTTTCTTTGGCTCTATCTGGGATAGAAAACAAGAGTGGAGACAAACATTTTCATCATGGGTTTGTCCTCTTGTCCTTGCCCCTATGTCAATATTTTCAATGATGTTTGTGATAGGGTGAGACTTGTGAATCCTTAGTTGAGGGATTACAGCAAGTTGTTTGGAAAGATCTAAATTAGAGAAATTTAGATCAGGCATTAAGGTTTCTCCTACCATATCAACACACTTATCAAGTATAACTTGATCTAATGAGTGTGTGACATCATTTATGTTGTCTTTAATGGAGTGGTTGTCAGCATCAAGAACCTCTTCATCACTTTCACCACCTCCATTTCCCTTCTCATTTGAAGCTCCTTTAGTTTAGCATTGTGCCTCTGAGCTGGAATTTGAATGCATCTCAGATGTATCAACTGAATTTGTCATTGTTGTGCTGATAGGAACTTCATTTGCAGGATTAGTTACAACTAGAGCTAAAGTAGTGTAACTTGATGGTCTTCTTAGCTCAAATCTTGGGTCAAGATCACCTGCTGATAATATATCTGTGGATCCTGAAACATGCTCACAAGTTTGTTAAAACAGTTGGTAACTAAATCAAGATCAAATAGCCAATCAGGACCAGAACCTTTCACACTAGGAGTGTGCTCATTGAAATTCACATTGGCTGACTCCTCAACTGCTCTAGTTCTGAGATTGTATACTCTATAAGCCTTAGCTTGAGAAGGGTATCCAGTAAAATGTCCATCATCTTATTTCTCATCAAACTTGGCAATTTGATCCTTAGTATTCAAGATGGTGCAAGGACATCCAAATGACCTGAAAAAACCAATGAAATGTTTCCTCTTGTGCCAAAGTTCATAAGGAGTCTTACCATGTGCCTTAACTACTAAAACTATGTGTTGCATATAGCAGGTAGTGTTCACTGCCTTTGCCCAGAAGGTGATGGCCAGTTTAGAGTCAGACAACATGGTTCTTGCAACTTGAATTAGTGTCATGTTTCTCCTATCAGCAATACTACTTTGCTGAGGAGTCCTGGGAGCACTATATTGTCTTGTAATGTATCAAGGATTTGGTTCTTGAATTCTGTTCCTTGATCACATCTTATGGTTTTGACCTTGTGATCACATTGATTCTCAATCTTTAAGATGAAATTCTTCAGAATCTTAGGGGTCTCATCCTTAGTTATAAGATAGAAGACCCAAGTGAACCTTGTAAAATCATCTGTGATCACCAAATAGTAAGAGATCCTTCCTAGACTCATTATATTGGTAGGGCCAAATAGATCCATATGTAATAAATTTAGAGGTGTAGTGATGGAGTTTCTTTCCTTTGGCTTGTGAGATACACCGTGTTGCTTCATTTTGAGCCATGCTACACAGTGGTCATCACTTGTTAACTCTTTCTTTGGCATTCCAATTACCAAATCATTCTTAATTAATTTATTCATGTACTTATAGTTTACATGGCACATTCTTCTATGCCGAGGAAAGACTCATCATTATTGGCTTTAAATAGAAAGCATGAAACTTCTCCTGAGGGAGATTTTCTTGCAAATCCATCTTGTACATGTTCCCTTTCCTAGGGGCTCTGAGTAGGATAAGCTCATGAGGAATGACCACCGCAGGTTTGAGAACAATGCACTCATGCTCAATAAAAAGCATGTTATGACTCTGATCACAAAATGGAGATACACTCAAAAGATTGTATCCAAGCTCCTTGACAAAGTTTACCTTCTCAATACTGAGCTTACCATTTGTGACCCCGCCCCTTCCTGTAATGTAACCTCCAGCATCTCCTCCAAAAGCAACTGGACCTCCATCAATTTTCTCAAAATTTTGGAGTAGTGACCCATTGCCTGTCATGTGCCTGGAATAGCCACTATCAATCCATACATTTGTGTTTGTCTTGAGCTGTTCCAGCACAAAAGAGATGGTTAGTTACATTTGGAAACACAAGCCTTATAAGTCTTGGCCTCATCAAAAGAAGTTGAAGACAATGCAAAAGTAATTGATCCTATTTTCATATTTTTAGGATCATTTGCTGATGATGATGAAGAACTTTCAGTCACATCGTCTTTTTTTGTCTTCCATACCACCTTTGGAAGCTTAGACTTGACCTTCAATACTTCGGAAGTTTTAACAACTTCGGAAGTTTTAGAGACTAGACCTTCAGAAGATTTTGCTAACACTGCAGCAGGCTTCAGTACTTTGGAAATATTCCTTTATTCCGAGACCAATTTTTTCTTCCGAAGGCAAGATTTCACTTGTCTTCTTCTTCATTTTGCAGCTTCCGAAAGGAAAGGATTTTCCTTCCGAAGCTTGCTTATTCTTCAAACTCTCAGGAGTTTCTTTCTTGGTCATGTGGACAGTACTTTTTGGATTGTAGAAGCAATCCTTAACAAAATTAGAAGTACTACCACACATAACACAGTTCGTTTTGTTCTTTCTAAGATTCTTCCTTTGAGAACAAGGCTAAACTTGATCACTTTCCTTCTCAATCTTCATCTTTGCAGATGTTGTGGCAATTCTTTTGGGTGAGAACTCCTTTGGAGCTGGATGGTTCAGGTTGTGTAGCAGTGGTACACAAGTGATCAGCCTTCTTCATGATGCTGGGATGATTTGGACAGGAATTAGAACTCCTGGTACTAGAGTTCAAGTTTGAGTCTTCAGACTTAACCACCTCAAAACCTGCAGAGATAAAAACTTGAATCTGCACAGTGTTAAAAGTGGCCTTGATCTCTAGAGCCTTCTTGGACTTCCTTTTGGTCAATCCGATCAATTTCTTCCTTCTAGACTTGGACCTCCCAACTCCTTTTCTCTCCTCAGGAAAATAGTGACCCTTCTTAGGATGCTCTTCTTCACTATTCTCAAAGACATCCTTCATATCCCCTCTTCATCCTCTTCATTCATGGGGTCTATGAAGGGAAGCTCATCTCCACAAGTTCTACACCTAGGAGGTCTTACTGACAGCATTGTGTGTGGAGAAGCTATCTCAGTAGATCCCAGTCCCTACTTATTCTGATAACAAACTTTTGCATGCAAGGATAAGGATATTATGTTCTTGAAGGTCTCTTCTTCAAGAACACATTTTTCTGCCCTGGCTTTCCTGATCACAAGCTCAGCCTAGCATTCAGTTAACTTAGTGATGAGATCTTTGATTTGAGTACTATAATTTGTGTTCTCATGTTTAATAGTTGAAATGGTTTTCTCTAAATCTTCTATTATAAGTTTGTAATCATTTTCAGCTCTTTTGAAATCAGATTTTAAGATATTCAAAGACTCAAGATCAGACCTTATCTCTAAGTTGTAGGACCTATATCTGTTAACTTTAGCAATACATTCTGGTGTATAGAGATGTTCCAATAACTTTGTTTCATCATGGTCAGCCATTGATTCTTGGTTTGGAGATGCATCTTCCATCTGAAAGCTCCAGTCAAAGCCTCCTTCTTTAACAGCAACTGCAGCTTGCTGCTTTGGTTTCTCATTCTCGTTTACTCTATTAGTGTAGTTTGGTCTGGTTTGTGCTTGGGCACCATTTCTCCTTGGTTCCTCCTATTTGGTTACAGTTGTAAGACTTCACCTTGCTTTTGTTCAGCCCAAACTTTCCACTAGCTACATTGCTTGGAACCTTTCTCCCTATCCTTTTGTAAAACTTCTTGGCTTTGTGAGTGAGAAGAGCCATTTGTTGAACTATCTCCATGTACTCCAGATCATCTGGATGGATACAATCAAGGTCTTCAAGGGTAAAGAGAAAGTTTCCAGAACTTTCATCTGCAGACACAAAAGCTTATGAGGAGCTTGTCTCTTGGAATGGACAACCTTGAGTGTAACTCTCCTTTGGTGTCTCTAGGAAGGTGATGAAAGGACCCTTTTGTGAGTTGTCAGGGTAGGAGATGAGATGATGTTGTGGTTCTCTACTATCCCTTTCAACCACATGGAGGGTTGAGCTCTGTTGATTGCAGGAGTTACCAGATGGACTTTGCATATTCATCGCCATCTACTATCCACTAAGAATACCATACAACTCTGTGAGAGTAAGAGTCTTAAGGTTCTTGTTCTCTTTATAACAACACAATAAGGTGTCCATTATCTAGGAAGAGAGGGCATAAACTTTCTTACAATGTCCCTCTTTTCAAGAGTCACTCCAGCATCCATTAGAGTGTCCATAATCTCAACATACCTGTAGTCTTGTTGAGTCATGGTTTCACCTCTCTTGAAGGTGAAGTTTTCGAATTTGTTGCTTCAAGAGATCCTTCTTGTTCTCCTTGGCTTCAGTGGACCCCTCATACATTAGCTTCAGTGCATCCCATAGTTGTTTGGCTATTTTGCACTTCTTGAAGCCTCTGTATATGGAGTTCGGAAGAGCAGTTTGAAGGGCAGTCGAGCTTTTTGATCTATGTCTATTCTCTTTCCATCTTCTTTAGAATAGTCAGCCACTTCCTATGGAATCATACCACCTCCAGCAGTAGCTGAAAAGGTGCTTGGTACGTGAGGCCCAGAGACAACAGATTCCCACATCCTGGAGTCTTGAGACTTGATAAAGCCTTCCATTCTTTGAAACCAAGTATCAAAGTCTTCAGGAGTGATCAGTGGTGACTTTGTCATTGTTCCGATTTCCATATCAGCCTTTGTGAGAGCTGCCATTTGAGTTGTTAAGTTTTTTGTAAGACAGAGGGATCTAAGATGGTGTGATCTTACAATCAAGAGCCTGAAATGCTTTGATACCAATTGCAGGATCGTTGAAGGGATGGTCAATACACTTAGTCTCACAATGAGCAGAATACTTAAAACACTTAACAGATCAAATAGGCAACCTGGAATTTGTTTATGATGCTATGAACACACAAGTAAACTAGAGAAAGAAACTTAAGAACAACAAGATAGTTTAGTTTTCAAGATTGCAGTATATTGCTTCTCAAATTCTATTACAAGTGTTTACAAAGCATGAGAAAATAAGTTACAAGGACTTGAGATACTTTATACTACATCCTACAGCCGTTCATACTTTGAAGGCCAGCTGGAAACATTGATCTACACAACAAAATCAATGTAGAGTCAAAAGGCAGATTGCCTTTTGATATGTGGCTATGACATGCCATAGCTCACATCCTAATATATTACTAAAAGGATAAAAGTACGTAAAGTAGAAAGCTACAGACACAAGACCTCAATGTACAGTTACCAAAAGCATGGACCTTTACACCAACTTATGTAAGTTAGTAAGTCTTCAAAGTTGCAGTAGAAAGTGGTCCAACTTTATGGAAAAGTACATCAGATAAAGCATGTATTAAAAGTCTTCGGAAGAAATCTGTCTTCACTTCATTGGCTCCAGAAGACTTTGTCTTTGAAGCTTCAAAAGACTTTGTGTTTGAAGCTTTGGAAGACTTCACTTTTGGCTTCGGAAGGTATTAGTCTTGGCTTCGGAAGATTTCATACTTATAATATTTTCTAGTGTAGAGTATGAAACTTCCAAAGCAACTTCTACTTTGCACTAAGTGCATGCATGCAGGAAAGACTTGGGTTGTTTTGGGTGCATCAGCCTTTCATTAAGCCTTACATTAACATTACACTAAGGATAGTAAAATATGAATGTTATTATTGTTTACTTAATTAAGTCAACTAACTATAATCTATTAGCCATTTTCAAAAACACGAGGTCAAGTCAGTTGTTGTTGTTGGTTATGTGAAGCTCATCATTCCTGATGTAGAGTGGTTCTACCAATCATGCAAATATTGCATGAAAAAATTTATTAGACAAGAGATGGTTAGCTACATTTGGAAACCCAAGCCTTATTGGTCTTGGGCTCATCAAAAGAAGTTGAGGACAATGCAACGGTAATCGATCCTATTGTCATGTTTTGAGGATCATTTGCTAATGTTGATGAAGAACTTTCAGTCACTTGGTCTTTCTTTTTCTTCCACACCACCTTTGGAAGCTTAGACTTGACCTTCATCACTTCGGAAGTTTTGATAACTTTAAAAGTTTTGATGACAGGACCTTCGGAAGATCTTGCTAACACTACAGCAGGCTTTAGTACTTCGAAAATATTCCTTTCTTCTGAGACCATATTTTCTTCCGAAGGTGAGTTTCCACTTGTCTTTTCCTTCATTTTGGAGCTTCTGAAAGGAAAAGTTTTTCCTTCCGAAGCTTGCTTCTTCTTCAAACTCTTAGAAGTTCTCGTCTTGGTCATATGGACAGTACTTCTTGGATTGTAGAGACAATCTTTAACAAGATGATAAGTATTCCCACCCATTACACAGTCCATTTTCTTCTTTCTAAGAGTCTTCTTCTAAGAACAAGGCTGAACTTGATTACTTTCCTTCTCCATCTTCATCTTTGCAGATGCAGTAGCAATTCTTTTAGGGAGAGAACTACCTTTGGAACTGAATGGTTCAGGCTGTGTATTAGTGGTACACAACTGATCAGCCTTTTTCTTGATGCTGGGATGATTCGAACATGAACTAGAACACCTGGTATTAGACTTCAAGTTTGTGTCTTCAGCCTTAACAACCTCAAAACCTACAGAGATGAAGACTTGTTTCTGTACAGAGTTAAAGGTGGCCTTGATATCTTGAGCCTTCTTGAACTTCCTCTTGGCCTCTCTGATCAAGTTCTTTCTTCTTGACTTGTTCATCCCAACTCTTTTAATCTCCTCTGAGGAATAGTTACCCTTCTTAGAATGCTCTTCTTCCCTCTTCTCAAAGACAACCTTCACTATTTTCTCTTCATCCTCTTCACTCATAGGGTCTATGAAGGGAAGCTCATCTTCACAAGTTCCACACCTAGGAGATCTTACAGAAAAGAGTATGTGTGGAGGAGCTATTTCACTAGATCCAGTCCCTGCTTATTCTGATAACAAACTTTTGCATGCAAGGATGAAGATATAATGTTCTTGAAAGTCTTTTATTCAAGAACACATTTTTCTGCCCTGGCTTTGCTGATCACAAGCTCAGCCTGGCATTGAGTCAACTTAGTTATAAGATCTTTGATCTGAGTCCTGTAGTTGGTATGTTCATGTTTAAGAGTTGAAATAGTTTTCTCTAAGTTCTCTATCTTTAGTTTATAATCATTTTCAACTTTTTTGAAATCAGATTTTAAAATATTTAAAGACTTAAGATCAGATCTCATCTCTAAGTTGTAGGACCTGTATATCTATTTACTTTAGCAATGCATTCAGGTGTACAGAGATGTTCTAATACCTTGGCTTCATCATGATCTGCCATAAGTGCTTGGTTAGGAGATGCATCTTCCACCTGAAAGCTCTAGTCAAAGCCTCCTTCTTCAATAGCAACTGCAGCTTGCTACTTTGGCTTCTCATTCTAGGTGGCTCTCTCAGTGTAGTTTGGCCTGGCTTGTGTTTGGCCATCATTTGTCCTTGGTGCCTTACACTCCCTTGCAAAGTGGCCCATCTAGTTACAGTTGTAACATTTTACTTTGCTTTTGTCAACCCCAAACTTTCCACTGGTTGCATTGCTTGGAAACTTTCTCCCTGTCCTCTTGTAGAGTTTCTTGGCTCTATGAGTAAGAAGAGCCATTTACTAAACTATATCCATGTATTCTAGATCATCTGGATGAATATAGTCTAGATCTTCAAGGGTGAAGAAAAAGTTGCATGTGCTTTCATCAGAAGACACAAAGGCTTGTGAAGAGCTTATCTCTTCGAATTTGCTTCCTTGAGTGTAGCTTTCTCTTGGTGTCTCCGGCAAGGTGATGAAAGGACCCTTTTGTGAGTTGTCAGGGTAGCAGATAAGATGATGTTGTCGATTTCTATTATCCCTTTCAACCATATGGAGGAATGAACTCAGTTGATTAATGGAGTTACTAGATGAATTTTGAATATTCATCTCTATCTGGTATCCACTAAGAATACCATACAACTCTATCAGAGTAAGAGTCTTAAGGTTCTTAGTTCTCTTGATAACAACACAATAATATGTCCATTTTCTAGGAAGAGAGGACATGAACTTCCTTACAATGTCCCCATTCTCAAGAGTCACTCCAACATCCATTAAAATAAGAGTGTCCATAATCTCAACATACCTGAAGTATTGCTGAGTCATGGTTTCACCTGCTTTGAAGGTGAAGTTTTCAAACTACTGCTTCAGGAGATCCTTCTTGTTCTCCTTGGCTTCAGTTGACGCGTCATAAATCAGCTTCAATGCATCCCATAGCTGTTTAGCTGTTTTGCACTTTTTGAAGCCTTTGTATATGGAGTTGGGAAGAGTAGTTTGAAGGTTGTCATGGCTTTCTAATCAATATCTATTCTCTTCCTGTCTTCTTCAGAATAGTCAGCCATAGCCTTTGGAATCATACCACTTCCAGCAGCAGCTGAAGAGGTGCTTGGTATATGAGGCTCTAAGACAACAGATTCCCATATCTTGGAGTCTTGTGACTTGATGAACCCTTCCATTCATTGGCACCAAGTGTCAAAGTCTTCATGAGTGATCAGTGGGGACTTTATCATGGTTCCAGTTTCCATATCAGCTTTAGTAAGAGCTGCCATTTAAGATGTTAAGTATTTTGTGTGTGTGAGGGATCTTAAGATGGTGAGATCTTACAATTAAGAGCCTGGAAAGCTCTATTACCAATTGCAGGACCGTTTAAGGGATGGTCACTTACAACACAACACACAATGAGGAGAGTGTCATAAAACACTTAACAGATCATATAGGAAACTAGGAACAATATGGTTTGATACTAAGAACAAAAGCAAGTATGAGACAGAACAAGAACAACACAAGGATATTGGTTTTCAAGAATGATGTATATTGCTCTCAAGTTATTTACAAGTGTTACACATCCTAATATATTACAAAAGGATAAAAGTACAAAAAGTAGAAAGAAAACGACGCAAGACCACAATGTACAGTTACCAAAAGCATGGACGTTTTCATCAACTCATGTAAGTTGGTGAGTAATCAGAGTTGTAGCACTAAGTGGTCCAGCGTTATGGAAAAGTACAGTAGATAAAACATGTGTTAAAAGTCTTTGGAAAAAATCAGTCTTTACTTTTTGGCTTCGGAAGACTTTGTCTTTGAAGATTCAGAAGACTTCACTTTTGGCTTCGGAAGATGTTGGTCTTGGCTTTGGAAGATTTTACACTAAAAATAATTTTAATGCAGGGTGTAAAACTTTCGAAACATTTCTACTTTGCACTTAAGTGCATGCATGCAGGAGAGACTTTGAATGTTTTAGGTGCATCAGCCTTACAATAAACCTTACATGTTCATCGGTCATCCGCATGTACAAATGCGGATAGCCGACACTTGTCTTCTTTCTGCAGATTCTTCATCCGCATATCTTTTTAGACTTGAGGGAATTTACCAGCAGAACAACCATCAAACACCTCTTGAATTAGCATCTATGATCCTTTCAGAGTCCAACAATTTAAATAATATCATATTATTAAATAGTGTTTTACAAATGTGTATTAAATAATGTATTAATTAAAATAGTTTATTAAATAGGGGTAAAAATGGATATATTGCATAGGGCACTTGTACGCTATGCTTAACATATTGCATTAGTGAAGATCAAGTATAGGTTGGACTCAACTTAGATTAGATTTTATTTATGTTTGATTGTAATAGGTTAAATGTTAGTTTACTTTTGTAAGTTTGTTAAGTAGTTAGTTATGTTGCCCAGCGAAACTATGAGCGAAACTATGGTTTCGCTCATAGCCAGTTGCCAGTTTCACCCAGCGAAAACTGTTTGTCACAGCCGGGCGAAACTATGTATTGGCAGGATAGTTTCGCTGACAGCGAAACTATCAATACTATATATAGATTTGATCTTTTTCATTGTAAGGAATCCTTGCAAAACCCTAATCCATTGATCATTGTTGTAAGTGCCTATGGTAAGGTGGATTTCACATAAATATATTGAGCTTTGTTATATTGTTAGTATTGGATTGTGATTGTTATATTTTGAATACTTTTGGGTTCTTATTCATCATCAAAGTGTTTGTTGTTTGTGCTTATTGTTGATATTGAATGATTCAACGTCTCAAGTACTATAATTCGATCGTTTTGGACCTACAAAATGGTATCAGATCTTTTTTGCTCTTGATTGTTTGAGGTTTTTGATAGTTGAGTTCAATATCACAAGTTCATCAATTCTGGAACAAATTTCAGTATATTTGATATGGAATTTGATTGAAATCTGTTAGTTCTTGATTGGGAAATCCTTGGTAATCATCAGATCTCAAGTTCATTGAGATTTGGGTGATTTCAGATTGATTTCGTGTTCAAAAAGTTTTTCAGACTCGTCGGGCGAAATTACAGTTCTTCCAGCGAAACTACTGCATTCATCCTGCGAAACTACAAGTGTTTTGCACTTAGTGGTTGTTTTGAAAATCTCAACGAAAGTATCTTCTTTGAACCGAAAGTTCAACAGTGCTTGTGTTCCATTTTCAAGCGAAATTGCGGCCGAAATTACATCTGAACGAAACTTCAAGCTTGTTTCGTGCGAAACTTTCGACGAAACCAAGCATATTCAAGCTTTTGGCTATCGAAACTGCTGCCGAAATTAGCAAGGAAACTAGTGTTCACTCAGCGAAACTAGCTAAATGTAGCGAAACTGTCTTTTCTTCTGCGAAACTATCATGTCAAAGATGAATACTCTCACTCTTGCTGATTTAGAAAGTGTGGCACCCAACAAACCCCCGCGGCTTATCAATGAAGACAATTTTGAAGATTGGAAGAGATGACTTGAGGCATTCTTTTTCTACACTGATCATAACCAATGGGAATTAATTGTCTCTGGTCCACACATACCAACTGTTGCTGTTGGTGATGTTGTTTCTCAAAACAAGGACCCAACCACGTTTACCGAAAAAGATCTAAAGTTGATTGACAGAGATCAGAAAGCTTTCGGAGCTTTAACTCTATGCTTGGCACCGGACATCTACAATCGTTTTGCCAAACACTAGAATGCTAAGTCTCTTTATGATGCTCTCTGTGAGTTTTATGATAGAAATGATAAGTTAGTAAAAGACAAGGGTATTCTAGCTGAAAAGGAGTTTAACTCATTTATAGGTTACAAGAATGAGAGTCTCACTGACCTAACAAACCGTTTTTTTGACAGTCTCCAGCACATTGAAGAAATATGATAAGAAACTCTCCATCAGTGAGCAAGTAAAGAGTTTGTTGGACTCACTCCCACCACAGTGGAGTTTGCAAGTGAGGATGTTGAAGCAAGAAAGAGGTTTCATGTAACATCTTGTATTTTTGAGTTAACTAATAGTTAATTTGATAAATTCTTGTAAGGACTAATTGTTGCCAAATATGAAACTCATGGGTTACTTATGCATGTTGTTTTAAGTTTCTCTTTATCCTTTAACTTTAAAGATTACAATGATAATTATATAATAATAATAATAATAATAATAATAATAATAATAATAATAATAATAATAATAATAATAATAATAATAATAATAATAATAATAATAATAATAATAATAATAATAATAATAATAATAATAATAATAATAATAACAATAATAATAACAATAATAATAACAATAATAATAATAATAATAATAATAATAATAATAATAATAATAATAATAATAATAATAATAATAACTTATAAGAGTTAAATACCAAATAAGTTGTAAAACATTTAAAAATTTAAGGATAATTAAGTTAAGGGGTTGGTTTGTCATTTTAGAAACTTTAAAAAGAAAATTTTAAGCGTAAAATGTTAAGTTGTAAAACCTAAGGGACCATTTGTGTAATAACAAAACACCCAAACCAAACCCCCCCTACACCCAGCAAAACTGGCGACGCTCAGGCCACCTTCCGGCCGGACTCCGGCAGGACCTCTTCGTGTGAATAACTGCTCAAATTGAACCACAATCGTTCCCAACCGTTACGTGGACTTAATACGAACTTAATGAAGGTCTTAAATCCAGTTATTACATCATGAATGGGTGTATTGATGTCAGTAATCGATCCACATTGAACATCTAAGCCGTTTAAACATTAACCCTCAATAAAAATCAAATTAATTGCATCTACACGAACGTTTAAACGTAACTAAGTTGCTACCTAAACTTAATTTCATCTGATTCATTCCTAAATAATCCAACCACATCTGAGTTTCTTCGTGACCTGCTCCATAGACAAACACCACTATCCGGACCTCAAGACCTAAAATCGATAGAGGGCTTTTACTCACCAAGATCCTTGGAAGCTTTCTGCAACACGAATTTGATTATGGTTAGCGTTTGCAACTTGAAACCAGCCTCAACGTAGCCGCGACTTTCTTCGATTGTTCAAAACATCAATCTGTTATCAATTCGGGTAATTAAACCTACTTACATGTTCGATTTCATCTAAAGAACAAAAGCCCCAAACCTAATTTGATTCATAACATTGTTTTGATCTTCAATTTGGATCAAATCAACCTAGGGTTTACAAAATATTTGGGGGGAATACTAAATCCTTGGTTTTAAGGATTTAAAACTAAAGTAAACCACGGCCTCGGCCCTGGTTCACTGGTTAAGATACTTGTCTCCTACACATAAGGTCCCGGGTTCGAATCCGGGCAACCTCATGTATTATTTTTAAAGGCTTTTAGCTCTAAATTAATTATGGGAAAATTTTTAATAAATATAAAAATTGTTTTTTATAAACTTCTTATATTTTAAAACCCACCAAATATTTTCTGTTATTTGTTTTTAAGTTTAATTAAGCAAATATTTTTTAAAACATTTTAACAAAGTGCGTTTTTAAATAATTTCTTATAAAATGGATTTTAAATAATAATTAATAAATTATTGTTGGTCTAAACGTTTCTGTTCACTTAATATTGTTGAAATCATGCTTATTTCAAATAATTACTCAAACATTATATTTAAACTTGATATTTATTATAAACGATTCATTTCCACCTTCTTTATATTTAAACATATAAAGAATATATTTTTTTAAAAAGTACTTATAAAAATGCCCAAACCTACTTAAAACCCTAGCCCTCGTTAATTCTCTAAACTTAATATCATCAAACTTAAACCTTATATATATATATATATATATATATATATATATATATATATATATATATATATATATATATATATATATATATATATATATATATATATATATATATATATATATATATATATATATATATATATATATATATATATATATATATATATATATATATATATATATATATATATATATATATATATAGGTACCTTGTGAAGGACTACGTTGGAAAGTTGCTTATTATTTCTTATTAATCATTCAACTATATATTTATTTCACAAGTAAGTATTTCTATACCCCTTTTTTATATTTTCATACTTTGGGGTGAAACATGTTATCTTATAATCGTTGTATTTGTAAAACGTTTGATTCTTGTAAACTTATGGCAATTCACTTGTATGTTGTGGTTAGTTGATCCTAGTGGCTACCATGTAATGTCGATTATATGTACAATCATTAACTATTGTTGGCCTGGCGACGTCATAGATCTATAAGCCTAACAAGCCTGCTTGGTTAATCCAAGTACACTTAGCTAATCTTATATACTTGTAAATGTTTGAGACTTGTAAAAATCTATCAAGGTTTGATTGTGCATTCTGTCTTACATCCCTAGTTACTTTGTTCTCTAACTTATAACATGAATTGCCATCTTTTATTTACTTATGTATTGAATACTATGGAAATCTCACAAATATTATGTTGACCCTTTATTTTTAACATGTTTTAGGAAACGCCCAAGTTTGATGCACTTTTGAAGCTTATACACATCTAGGATTGGACCTAGTTAAATAAATGGATTTCCTTGAATAATTTTACATATTATGTTATGTTACTTTCATGTTTGAGACTTATGCTTGTAATGTTACATTGGAAACTTATGATTATAATATTTGGATTTAATAATAGCGTTATGTGGCTGTGAACGATCTTAACCCTCATATCTCGACGTTTCCGCCGTCAAGTTTGGGGTGTGACAGATTGGTATCAGAGCCCATAGCTATAGGGATTTAGGTTATTAGAAATGGTGACATAGACTATAGCCTATGCATGGACCTCACAGAATTATATTTCTATCTTGTAAAGTGTATGGTTTGCATGCTACATAATGCTATGCTTTCTTATGTGCAATTTGATGCCTTAGCATAGGATTGCCTAAACATTGTTACTTGTCTCCCTAAACTTATCTTTGACTCTTTGACTCTCCCCGAACATGAAATCTCTTAATCTTATTCTTGACGACACGTGGAATCGTATACTTATGCTTATGACTTGGATCTTTAGACTTTATGTCTAATCTATATAAATCTCATCAAGCTTTTGATTTCATGAACCTAAGGAACATTGTGTGACACATAGATATCTGTATCCTCGATTTCCTGGCAAAAGGCCTTCGGGCTAAGGCAAGCATTTCGCATAAATCCTACTGGACTAGTCATGCTTACCTGGGGATTTCTGGGATGAGTGATAAACAATGGTCAACATACACAAGTTTCTATGGCAAATGGGTCAAGTCACCTTGACGTGTCAACATTTGCAAATGGTAATGCGTTACCAAATGGAATCATTCCATGTACCTTACAATTATTAGCTTATCCTTGTTTAAATTACTCTTCTTTGTTATCCTCATTCCCGTAACTAACTCATTTTGTATCCAGCATGTCTCGTCATTATGGAAAGCGTGGAAGTTCCGACAGTAAGCTTGCAGCAATGATCGCCCGGCAAATGGCTGTTGTGCTCCCGTCAATGGTTGCTGAACTTAGTAGCACCTTAATGGCCAATAACAACAACAACACTAATGGAAACAATAGTGATGGTGACAACGATGTTCATGGGGAGAATAGCAACAACCAAAACCAGAATAATTGCACATGCACCTTTAAACATTTCAACTCGTTTAAACTCACTAGCTTTAGTGAAAAGAAGGAGCCACTGGACTTCTCGAGTGGTTCGAGAGTATGGAAAACACGTTCATTGTGAGCGAGTGTCCCGATGAATACAAGGTTTGTTATGCTGCAAGTGTCCTTCAACAACGGGCACTAACATGGTGGAATAGTGAGAAGAGAAACCGAGGGGCTGAAGTTGCCTTGGCATTATCTTGGGAGGAATTCAAGGATATCATGATCGAAAAGTTTTGCCCGAGGAGCGAGTTACAAAAGCTGGAAGAGGAATTCTGGAACCTCAAACAAGATGGTGGAAATCACTGGGCTTATTCCACCCGGCGTCATGAGTTGAGTATGCTTCTACCACACATTGTGGACACCGTGCCTCGTAACATTGAGAAATTTATCAAGGGGGTGCCACCTCAAATTCAAGATGCCGTGGTGGGTAGTAGGCCCACAATTTTGGAGGAGGCAATAACTATCACAGCACAGCTCACCGAGAATCATATTAGAGCTGGCACTATGTCGGCAAAGGGTTCCAAGACTACTGTGAAGGTGACACCCGAGGCAACAACGGGGGAAAGATCCGAGTCATCTTCTCAAAACAAGAAGCGTAAGTTCACCTCAACGCGCAACTACGCTGTGACTGCACCCAATGCTCCTCAAAAACAAATGGTGGTTGCAAATCAAGCCCCCGTGGCTAGAGCTTATGCTGGTCCATACCCTATGTGTAACACGTGCAAGTACCACCATGTGAGCAACATTCCATGCCGAGTCTGCTCGTTGTGTGGGAAGTATGGCCACTTGGTGGCTACTTGCCTTCGCGCGCCAAACAACACTGCAATGCTTACCAACCGAACCTGCTACAACTGTGGAGAGCCTGGTCATATTCGTCCGCAATGTCCTCGCAATGCGGGAACTGTGCCACCGGCTCGGGGAAGGGCTTTCAACATCAAAGCCAACCATGCACAAGCCAACAACGACGTGGTGAATGGTACGTCGTTGAATTTCTTTTAATCGTTCTTTGTCTTGTAAAATTCCTATCTGTGTTCATCATACCAATAATGGGTTATTACCAAACAGGTATGTATCTTGTAAATAATCATTATGCATCTGTATTGTTTGATTCGGATGCGGTAGGAGTTTCGTGTCCTTGGAATTCGAGCCAATACTTTCTAAACCGCGTGTTAATCTGGAAAGATCCTTCACAGTCGAAGTCGCCGATGGAAAATGTATCGTCGTTGACGTCATAACACGCGATTGTACCTTGAGCCTTAACGAACACAAGTTCTTCATCGACCTTATTCCTATGCAACTGGGAAGCTTTGATGTTATCATTGGCATGGATTGGTTAGCCAAGCAACGTGCGGAAATTCTATGCTTCGAGAAGTGCATCCAAATTCCTCTACCGACTAGTGATACTTTGAAAGTCTTTGTGGAGAAACCATCCCAAGGACTCAAACTTATGTCTTGCATCAAGGCCCGAAAGTGCCTAAGTAAAAACTACCTAGCTTTCATGGCGTATGTAGTTAATACGAAGGCCAAAGGTAAGGACTTGAAAGACATTCCTGTCGTGCGAGAATTTCCCGAGGTTTTTTCCCGAGGATCTTAAGGGATTATCTCCCGTGCGAGAAGTTGAGTTCAAGATTGACTTAATCCCTGGTGCAAACCCTGTGGCTAAATCACCTTATCGTCTAGCACCGTCTGAAATGCAAGAACTAGCTAGTCAACTGCAATAGTTGACCGATAAGGGATTCATTCGTCCTAGTTCTTCACCATGGGGTGCACCTGTGCTGTTCGTGAAGAAGAAAGATGGTTCATTTCGTATGTGCATCGACTATCGAGAACTCAACAAGCTTACTATCAAAAACCGATACCCTCTTCCTCGAATAGATGATCTCTTCGATCAACTTTAAGGAGCAACTCAATTCTCAACGATCGATCTACGTTCTGGGCATCATCAATTACAAGTCCACGATGCCCACATTCCAAAGACCACTTTTCGTACTCAATATGGACATTACGAGTTCATGGTTATGCCATTTGGCTTGACCAATGCACCTGTCGTGTTCATGGATCTCATGAATCGAGTATGTAAACCGTATTTGGATAAGTTTGTGATCATTTTCATTGATGACATTCTTATTTATTCCAAGACGAAAATCAATCACGAGACGCACTTGCGACAAGTTCTTGCACTTTTGAAGAAGGAGCAATTATACGCTAAGTTTTCCAAGTGTGAATTCTGGTTAGAAGAGGCTCAATTCTTAGGGCATGTGGTGAGTAGCCAAGGAATTCACGTTGATCTTGCAAAAATTGAAGCTGTGAAGAATTGGTGTGTTACCATAACACCAACCGAGGTTCGTTCTTTTCTGGGTTTAGCGGGATGTTACCGTAGGTTCATAGCGAATATTTCGAAGATTTCTAAGCCATTAACGGCGCTAACCCAAAAGAACAGACTTTTTGAATGGGGACCCGAACAAGAAGAGGCTTTCGAGACATTGAAACGCAAGTTGTGTAACGCTCATATTCTCACACTCCCCGATGGAAACGATGATTTCACCGTATACTGTGATGCCTCTAATCAAGGTCTTGGTTGTGTTCTCATGCAACGAGGCAAATTCATAGCATATGCGTCGAGGCAATTGAAGGTGCATGAGGTAAACTACACAACCCACGATCTTGAACTTGGTGCTGTCGTTTTCGCTTTGAAGATCTGGCGACATTATCTTTATGGGACGCAATGCATAGTCTACACCGATCATAAGAGTCTCCAACACGTGTTCAATCAAAAGGATCTCAACATGAGGCAAAGACGTTGGATTGAGTTGATTAGCGACTACGATTGCGATATTCGTTTCCACCCTAGGAAGGCGAACGTTGTAGCCGACACGCTGAGTCGCAAGGTCCACAACAAGGCTGTCTCACTACAAGAAATCCGGGATCGACGGAAATGGTTTGACACGTTAGGGAAATTTGATACCGAGATCCATGTGGATGTTAACGAGGCTACTATCATGCTTCAAAACATAAGGATTGATAGTGATCTCGAGTCATGCATTTGCGAGGCTCAACAAGCGGCGTTAACCGACGAAGGGAAAGATGAAGATTTGGTGTTTAGCGTTCAGTCACAACTGGAGACAAAACCGAACGGCATGTGGTACTTCTTGAATCGACTTTGGATCCCAAATCGTGATAACCTTCAACCCTTCATCATGAACAAAGCTCATCAAACTCGATATTCCATTCATCCTGGCTCCGATAAAATGTATATGGACCTGCGTGGTCAATACTGGTGGCCTGGAATGAAGAAAGATATCGCTTCTTATGTTTCCAAGTGTCTCACGTGTGCAAGAGTCAAAGCCGAGCATCAACGACCAAGTGGTTTACTTGAACAACCCGAAATCCTTATGTGGAAATGGGAACATATATCCATGGATTTCATAACCAAGTTACCTCGTACTCCTCGTGGTCATGATAGTATATGGATGATTGTTGA